>JANFOE010002751.1:0-56385 GCA_025667525.1 Glebionis coronaria
GACCAAGAAAAAAAAGTGATCACCATCTTGTCTTTCCTTTTTTGAAATGACAAAACAATACAACCTTAATTAATTGCATCTAATAGATTTTGTTAGTAGGGTACTTTGCATGTTTCACTATGTCTGTTTGTCTTGTCAAAAGTTTTGGTAACCAAAATTACACATTTTCGGATAGGGTTGCAAACGAGCCGAGCTTTTATCGAGCTATTCGAGCTCGAGCCCAAGCTCGACTCGATCGAGCCGAGCTTTTATCGAGCTCAAGCCCGAGCCCAAGCCCAGTAGTATGGCTCGAAACATATAATGAGCCGAGCTCGAGCTTTTGATAGCTAGGCTCGAGCCTTTATCGAGCTTTTTCGAGCCTTAGTATAAATATATTTTTATATAAGTACGAAAACGTTCATTTAAATATTAGCCTTATTATCAAGAATAACTATATAAAAACTTAAATAATTTATTAATAGTCGTTATCATAGTTTAGTACATACATAGAATTTGTGGTGGTGTGTAAACGATAATGATATATTTGTTTCGTATATGTAATTTCGAGCTTTTCAAGCTGAGCTCGAGCTTTGCTCGAATCCTAACGAGTCGAGCTCAAGCTTTGAAGGTAAAAGCTTGACGAGCTATCGAGCCGAGCTCGAGCCCATTATTTTATGTTTCGAGCCGAGCCCGAGCTCGGGCTCGGCTCGGCTCGTTTGCAGCCCTATTTTCGGATGTATTAACAGTTTCAAAATATTTTTATCTGTCAGCACAAGATTTGCTTTTATGCATATGGTTGGAGAATTGTCATTTTAATGTTTCAGTATTTGCTTTTACCTGTCAGTACAAGATTAGAAGCTATATATTTTTATCCGCACAAATATTTGAAGCTTTAAAGATATGGATTAATTTCATATATCACCCTATTTTCAAAATCAATTTCATATATACCCAAAGTGCAACTATTGAATGCATAATGTACAATGATTTTTAAGCATGTTTGGGTATATATGAAATTGATTTAAAAAGTAGGGTTATATATGAAATTGCCCCTAAAGATATTTACGATTGTGTATGGACTGATTTATATTGAATGGTTTCTTATTCATGTCCCTAAACATGGCAGTTTGACATTTAGTGAAATGTTTACTTGTTTCATAAGTCCCATAAAGATCTATGAATTTCACAAGATTTGCAATTGATATTTTTAAAATGCTGATTTCGTCCCTAAATCAAATTATTTTTGCAATTTTTCGTCCCTGGATACAAACTATTTGTAAAATATTTGGGACAAAACCTGAAGGAGAAAAATTAGCAAAATAGTTTAATATAAGACAATATCAACATTTTCAAAATATCTTAGACGAAATTTATCAAATGATGGAACTTTAAAGACAATTTTTGCCATTCTTTCTAAGAATAGTCATTCCGATGACAATAGGTTCTTCACTTACCCTCAAAATGACATGCTTGTGTCTGTGTAAGAATCAACATTCGGCTATGTAGTTTGAGTTGTCTATTTATTCTAAAGGACGGTATCAAAATTTTGCTAGGAATACATATACTTTATCTATGTAATTCCAATATTTGCTCTAAGCTTTCTTATTATTCTGAAAATTTCCATTATAAATCATAATTAGAGGTGGTAAATCTTGCTCATTAGGTTAAATACGGGCAATTTTTGACACTTTTCTAAAAAAGGTGACACACTTTTTTCAATTCTTTACCGTTGATGGGTTAAACGGCCGTATATGTAAGAAAATAAATGGGCTTATTGGCGCATGTGTAAAATACTAATTAAGCTATTCGACGGCTTTTTTATATTTAATTTCTTATCCCGGCTTTTAAACAAGTATTTTTATTTTTTATTTCTATGTTTTTATTTGTTTTTTCTCTGTTTTAGTTTGCGTCCGTTTCGCCCGCCCATTTTACCCATTTGGTCCGTCGTCCGTTTTGCCCGCCGCCCGTACCCGTTCGCCTACCCGTTTTACCACCTCTAATCACAGTAAGTTAAAAATCCATAGGAATACAATGTACATCTAAAATATACAACATTATTTAATAAACCAACATTATGTGGATAATCATTTCTTGAAAAAAGCATAAAAATCAAAATTTTCAGTATGATTGATAAAAACTCATTTTCTCTAAACAGCCTTTTAACATACAAAATAAAGAATAATGATTGGCACTACTTTGGAGTATAGAGGAATCAGTGTGCAGTTAATTATCTACGCATATAATTTAATCACGATCAATCAATTCATTTTCTATTGCACTAGATAGTTGTGATGCTTAAATCTTCAACTATCCCATGGTAACCTTTTTGTTTTAGTTGGTGCTTGAGTCACTAGTCACGCCGTAACAAACATATATTCAAAACATATTTACGAAAAATTTGTTTAAGCAAACAATTTGATCAAAATGTTTTACAGACTAACAAACCCAAACATTATTTACCTACAAAAAACGATTTATACAAGCGGTTCAAGCCATGAATGCCGAGTAATTATAAATGTGCCATCAAAATTTTACCTTCTTTCGAGACCACCTATTTTAACAAGATAATCGTCGTCTTTGTCTTTATCAATTCCTGGTTTCTCAAATGAAGCAAATAGAGTGATAGAAAAAATCTATAAAGGCACACAACATTCTAAAAAGTCGAGAAATTTATAATATATATTCTCTTGTTAGTATTGCTAGACTTGATAACACGTGAAATGGTCAATGTATATATAGTAAGTTTATAATCTACTTACAAATACATGATTTTCAGCTAGCCATATCATGGCAAAGTATTAGAGCAATGTAATGAAACTAGATAGAAAGAATTGAATCAGTAAGTAGAAATGAAAATTCAAGTTAATCTAATTCTTTTATTCTATAAAAAAATATCTTTTACACTTTATATCTTAAGCATACAAAATACAAAGTATATAACATCTATTGACACTAATATTAATATATAATGAAATTTGTTTTGTAGAATCGCATGCATAACTATTAGTTGTACTTATATTACAATTATAAAATATTATTCGCGATTTTTTTTCATTTATCCTTATAATAAAATATTAAATATTAAAATATTAAATATTAAAATAAATTTAATTTATTCTAAGTCTCGTACACTTATAGCCATAGTTGTCAAGATTTCGATTATGATTTTAGGATCTTACGATTTTACGATACTCCAAATTAAAAATGATCAATATCTAGGGATCTTTGCAATCTTGGGATCTTATAGGATTCCGATCCTAACCATATGATCTAAAGATCTATTATGACCCGATCTTACATTTCTCGAACTACAAATTTATTAGTCAAGTCTTGTAGAATTTGAAAAAAAGAACATTTAAATCTCTTAAACATTTCATAATTGAATTTGAAAAAGAAAACATTTAAATCTCTTAAACATTTCATATTTATAATTTAGGACAATATTTTTATGAAACACTAATATATTATTATGTTAGTAATATATAAAAATTTATATATTTGCATAATATTACAAAAACTAATAAGAAAATAAAGTTATAGTAAGATCTTAAGATATCGATCCGATCTTACAATTTGAATCTTACGATAACGAAAACGATCCATGATAAAATCTCGATCTTAACAACATTCCTTATAATTAAGGAATTAGTAAACACTAAAAAGCATCTAATATAATTTCCATACAAGATGATTCCATTCAAATATGACAGTAATTGGTTATGTGAAACAAACACCATGTTAAAAACAAAAGTAAGGGTGATCAATAGATAAAATAAAAATGAACAACATAGAATACTCCTCATTATACATCTTATATATGTAGCAGTATATTCATAAAATAATGATGTGATACATTTGCGCTGTTCCCCGTACCTCACACCCTTCTTCCTTCACGCGCCTTCCTCTCTAACAAGTTATTATAAAAAATGGTCATCTCTCTCGTCTGCGAAGTTTGCTTCCCTCACTCGCTTATTACGTGTTTGATTATTCTTCACTCGCTTCTTGCAGTCACACGTGTCCTCACTGGTGATATGAATAACAAACACAAATCCATATGTCAGAAATAAAATCTAGCATGTGTGAATTTTTTGTGCCCATATCTTCATCTACAACCAAATTTCTTTTGGCTACGCGGTTAATCAATTATGTAGGTTTAATCATTATCCTTAATTACATCTTTGAGGGTTTTCATTGTTTATATAATTTGATTTCAGTATTTTGGTTTTGGGTTTTAACAATTTTGTTTTGGTTTTGACAAGGTATTGATTATTTTTTATTTGTAGGAATCTGAGTGACACGAATTACAGGTTGATTATGAACATTCGTGATTATGAAATACATGGATTTTTTTTTCTGTTATAAGGTAAATGGTTTATTTTTTCAATGATGTTTATTGTTTTGTTTAGATATTGTTTGGATGGGTTTAATTTGTAGCCATGTACTTTGGATCCGATTGGTGAAGCAATAAGTGAAAAAAGGTTGTTAGGATCAGATAGCACAAACCACCCCTGGTCTAAAAGGGTGATACGTATTGTGAAATGAGATAGATTGAAACTTTAGGTAATTCATAGAGGTTGTTTGTCTAAATATTTTTGCGCCAGCTACAAGAAGAGGTTTAGAGGTTGACAGGGGGTGTTGTGGAGTGTGATTCTGATTGGGGTAAAGCATTTTTTGGTAAGAAGAATTTTTGTAGTATTACATCATCCTTGAAAAGGAGGTGTAGAAATCATACGATAGCTCCCTTTGATTATTCAAATGATTGTATTACTATATTAGAGGGTGTTTGAAAAACGATTACAAGATAAGAATTTTTTAGCTTATGATGAATTTGATATGTTTGTGGTATATTACATATTTGGTAGTATCATCGTCAGTAATGAAATCCAGTTTGTAAACTGTTGTTTTGTGTTTGTTAGAAACTTAAAGTCGAATGAGGTTTCGAAACAAAGTATTCAACTGATGGCGGCGTTGCAAAAGGAAGTGGCGGGTGCATCAACTGTAAATTCGTATGAACCTCTGAATTCTTAATGCTTAAAATGTCTACCAACGAACTCAAATGTCTTTGTGGATAAAAGGTAAAAGTCTTATTCTGATCTTTAATACTCCATCCATGTATCCGCCCATGTTATGGGTTAACAGGTCATATTTGGTTAATGTGAGTCCTAATAAAATTAGGTACTTTTTTAGTAGTTGGTATGTGTATATCAGTTCATATGAACACATGCTATATGGAGGTTTAATTTTATATGAAGGCGCTTTTTATGTTCATGTTAGCAACATGTCAAGTATTTTATTTGTAGAAATCGTAATACAAGTATAAGCCAAGCTAATAGTAATGTTTTTATTGCAATTGCGAGGTGCCGCGGCACTTGCTGCTAATCCTATGGATGCTGAGGTAACAACCTAAACTTTGCCGTAAAAAACTAATAAGACTACATGTTTAGATCTATGAACACTATGTTAAAAATGCATTTTTCAAACTGATTAAACAAGTTTACTTTCGAAGAGTACCCACTTAACTTTGAACAATTGATTATTTTATCAAAAAGTTACTCAGGTTGACTCATGGTTGCCATGCTGGCATGAAGTCAGCTACAAAAAATGGTCATGATGATCATGACCATTTCATACAACATGTGATTGACCACCTGAGTGTGTAAATTGACTAGACGAAGTCATATGTTGGATGCTTTCTAGGCAAGTTTATAGATGTAAAGAAAAGACAAAAGGGAAGGAATTATATGGTACCACAACTTATTTTGTATTATTACTGATTGAAATTTATCTGTATGTCAGGAGGAAATCACGGCTCAATGTGCATCCGAAGAACGTGAAGTTGTAGAATATTAAACTGTGGATGTCGACTATGAATCTGAAATTGAGCTGGTAAGCGTCTTTTTCTTCTATTAAAAATACATTTTTTTTGGTTTTACTAAAATGTAAAAAACATACTGTCCACGTCGGTTATTTTTATTGCTGAAAATAGGCTAGCACTAAAATCCGATTAAAAAAAGCCGTTATAAACTAATAAGCACAAGATTTGTTTTATGGTTCGGTGCTTGGTGTTATGTGTGGCTTTCTTTGTGATTAAGGGGCGTTGGAATTACGTAAGTTGTCTATATTTCTACTTGAGGTGCTGTTATACTCATATTTTTATTTTTATTTGTTATAGTAATTAGAATCGACTATCACGTGCTCATAGGAATTGAAAATATTGTGAAATGGGAGCGAGTTTAATGTGTTTTTGGCAGTTACTATTTGCAAAAAGTCTTGCAATTTTTTGTTCCAAAAGAGTGGCCTGTTTTTGCTAATTTTCTTTCTGCAACTTTAACGATCTAAAGATGTATTGTAGTTTCAGAATGATATGCAGCACAAACAAGGTTTAGCAAAGTCAGGGGATTTTTGGTCCCTGATCTGAATATTTGAGCAAATGAAGAAGAGTAAATAGGCAGGCATAGAGTAGCAGCAGAGTATTGTCAGCAATCAAATATAAATTCTAATGTTGATAGGTAAGTCAAGTGTAAGTAGAAAGGAAACTTTAGGTCATATGATTCATATTTTGATAATAGAGGATGATAAAAACATGACATTACATGTGATAATCGGTAACAACTGATGCTCATAGTCGGCATGACCAACATTTTATATATATTTTTTTGCTCATGATCAGCATGTTACTATGTGTCTTTGAGCTTTCCAAATTTTCTCTATACTGATGCCATGCTTGAGCCTTACATGTCTTTTGAGCAGTCCCAAGTTTCTATGATATTTGATTCAAGGTAACAATAGATAAGCTGCATACTCGCAACATAACATCCAACCCGCCGCGTAGCGCGGGCTTAAATCCTTGTTCTAAAACATAGAGTAGGCTAAACGTATTAATGAATATCAAAAGACCAAAGTCTTATACAAATTTTATATATTTCTTCCATTGTCATGTCCAAAGGAAAATATTTCCTTTCCCACATGAGTGGTCTTGACTCTTGAGCCTTCATTAATTTTCCGGTAGCCATTTCCATATATTAACCTCATAAAAAGCCTGAGTGGCAATATATTTTATCATTTGGGCTAATGCAAGATTTGGCCCGTGGTGATTTACCTTCCACTAATATGTAAACCTACTTTGATGAAATAAAAGTTAATTAAATATGAAAATCAAAAAATTACCTCAAAAAATGAATTAAACGAACAGTTCTAACCATGAATATGGAGTAATTAAAAAAGAGTTAGTTTTTACCTTCTTCCGAGACCACCTATGTCAACAAAGATAATCATCATCTAGATCTAATCCTGGTTTCTGAAATGAAACAAATAAAGTGAAAAAAAGAATATTTATAAACACACAACCTTAAACTAATGGAAAACAGGCCCTATAACACATGAAATAAGCAATTTATAGTAGCTAGGTTATAATCTACTTACAAATGCATGATTTTGAGCAGGTGATGTCATGGCAAAGTATTGAAGCAATGTCTGAAACTAGGTAGAAATAACAATTGAATGAGTAAGTTGAAATGAAACTTTAATGATACCAGGTAGTTGTGTAGATGTGTTGGTGACTTGCTCAACATGAAAGATGGCCTTTAAATATATTTTTTTGGAAACGGCAAATAATTCAACGGACGCCTACTCGTAATATTTCAACGAGCACCCCGAGTTCGAGCATCGCATAGCGGGCAAACCCAGCCCCCAAAGGGATCTCCAGGGAGAATTCCCCACGTGTGCCCGTGTGAGGTATGAGTTACATTATGCTAATGCGACGACCACAAGGATCGAACTCACAACCTGCAGCCCACAGTGGTTGTAAACCCAATGGGTAACGTGTTGGTGTTGACATAAATGTATAACGTACACCCTTGACCTCAAGTATTTGAACTTTTAGGTGGTGTTTGTTTTAATAAGATGTTTTGGATTTGAATCTGATTATCGTATTTTACTGGTAAGAGGCGGTTATAATGTCTGAATGAATCTTAATGAAAAAATGTTGTTTGTTTTTCTTTTAACATTGTCTGAATGATTTCTAACGTTTTTCTTTCTAACGTAAATATTTATACGTGCTTAAATTCATCATTAAAACAACTTTTTTTATTGAAATAAAAATAATCATTCTTTCGAGATAATTGGAAACAATATTATGAACATTTATTTTAAACGACGTAATGAACAAACTAAAAACTAATAATACCACTATTCATTGTATATGGAATTGCAAAATGTTACGGATTACTACTACTAGTACCAATATTTTAAAACTTGGTTTTTAAATTGACTCGGTCAAATTGTCGGGTTTGGATTAACCCGGGTTAATTCGGATCAACTCGGTTTAAAAAAAATCATATTTTTAATAACTGATAAAAATTATATATAAAAACTATAAAAACTTTTGTATTATTGAACATATAAAGTTTACCACCCAATATAAAACTTAAAAATAAAATTTTGACGCAAATACGTAAAATTTACATATTTTTATTAGAAAACACAAAAAATCAAAACCCAACCGGATCTCGAGAACCGGGTTGACCCGGATCTCGAGAACCGGGTTGACCCGGGTCACTTCAAACCCGACGGGTTTAACCGGGTTTCGAAAATATAAAACCCGAATCAATATGTCATTTTTTTACCAAAAACGAATCAACCGATTAACCCGACCGAATCGACGGTTCTAAAAACCTTGTCTACTAAATAAAAATACATATATATCTACTATTCTATCATATCTTGAAAATTTTAAAATATGAATGTTGTGACTACAAAAGTCTACAAAACAACTCTGAATTTTAAGCCATACTACTTTTCTTTGAACCCTTCTCACCCACGTGACATTATACATACAAATACATATTAAATATTTTACTATGTTTCTTGTACTATTTTATCACGTTACTTTAGGCATCTTCTTCTTCCTCTATATTCTTCTTTTTTTCTTCAACATTTTTCAGATCTAGTTTAAAATTTTCTATTCAAAGTTTGGAGATGAATGAGAATTTTATAACGTTCAGAGCCAGTAAGACCTGCTCGCCGCCTCATACTCTGTCAGATGTATAATCATTGACCGCGTCTGACTCGCTCGGAAAAAACAAACAAGCCGGACCTCTGACCGCGTCTGACTAGTAAGACGTTAGAGGCGGTCAAACCGTTTTTTACAAAAACAAACACAGCCTTAGAGCATACACAATGCTATCAGGTCTTTAAAGACTTGATACATTTAATAGATATAAGTGTTTGCTTCACCATAAATACATAAGTCATTTGTATGCTAATAGCTTTTCACTATTTGAGTCAAACACTTGATAGATTAAAAGTCTTTTACAAAAAGCTATTTATCAAGTTATTGAGGCAATGGTTAAAACAACAAGAATAGCTTTTTCAAATAGGAAAAAGTCTTTTAAAAAGCATACCATTGTAGATGCTCTTATACTCATTTTGGTCTATTACTTTCCACTTTTTTCAACTTAAGTAGCACTAACTACTCGTAAGACTAATCATACTATAAATTTTGAAATATCTACTTACTAAATCAAATATAGCAAAAGTAAATAATAAAAGAAATTACTAACAGTGATTAGTACTAAAAATCTATTTTTACTTAATATTTTGTAAGTAAAAAATTACAACTTTTAATGACTATTTTTTTATTAAGCAAATGATGTAAGTTTCTTTTACTTACTTTTCTATTAAATGTGTTTTTGTGAAGAATTTATAATAATTCAAAAAATTATTTATCTTGTTAATAAGCAAAAATTTTATTAATAAGTAAATAATTTTTATTTTATAACGTCATAATAAAAAGCATAAGTCACCGACATTTTTTTACCACATCAATTTTCTCTCTTATCTCTTCTCTTATGACAACTCATGTGGCATGCCACATGGCTATAACTCATCAACCACTTAGACCAAATTATTACTCCCTCCGTCCTATATTAATAGTCCAGTGTTGATTTTTTCGGTCTTAATTTTGTAACTTTAACATTTAATATCTTTGTTTGTGTTATATGATAATTGATGCAAAATATATGAATAAATTGTGTTTTAAATTTATTTTTATTGGTATAATTTTCATCAAATATCATATAACCCAAATAAAGATATTTAGGGTCAAAGTTGCAAAATTAAGACCGAAAAAATCAACAATATACTATTATTATGGAATGGCGGTAGTAGTAAAGTAGTTGAAATATGAAAAAGTTGAAGTACCAAACTAAGGATTCTTTATAAAACACCGGTTAGTTAACTATGTGCGACACTTGTATTGATTTTAAAAGCTTCGTTGACTCTTTAGTTATGAACTAGAGGAATATTAGTGCATGAGAACGAGATTTTATAACGACATATAGTATTAATGATAAATAAATACGAGTTCTAAACGAAAAATAATAGATGTTTGAGGATTTGGAGATTATACACTATGTTTTGAAACCTGGTTCGACTCGATCGGTTCAACTAGTTGAATCGGTATCGGTCGAAAAAAAAGTTAAATTAAATCAGGTATTGTATTTCAGAACTTGGCTAGACCCGCCGTGTTTAAAGTGACCTGTGATAACCCAATTATATTAGTTTCTTATTTTTGTGGAAGATCAAGCTGATTTGATGGTCAAACCAGTAACCCGATGATTCGACCGATTGATCCGATGGTCAAACATGTGACTTAGTAATTGAAATGGAGAGTATCGAATGAGTTATTGTGAAATAAGTTTGACTTATAGTTACATATTTTAATTATTTTATTGTTTTTTAATGATTCAAGACCATCCACTAAGATGGTTTAAATATAAGTTTATAATATTATGAAAAGGTTTATATTTTTGAAAACCATAGTGGAAGCTTATTTCATGCTTACATGGCATGAAGATGTCTATTAATTTGGACCTCTTCACAATTTAATACATTTGAGAAATATGTGATGTTTATAAAGTTTAAAGAATTTATTTATAGTGGATATAGGTTTATACAACCAAAAGGTTTAGAAATTAATGACTTTGGTGAATTATAAACTTATGTAGAGGTCTAACATAGTGGATACCGATATTATATATGGTTGTACCGTAAAGGGAAAGAAAATAATTTCTGTAATAGAAGAGTTTAAAAGAATTATTCCAAGATTTGTAGCACTACAATAGAATTCAAGTTCTACAACATTTGCTGAATGGTTGGCGGGTTTTCTTTTGTCACAACAGTAAATTGTTCAAACATTGCATGTTATTAATATTTATTGAGACGTATACAATATGAGATTCGTACGCGTCTACTTTACATTAATTTCCTAACAGATTCATGACCTGCAACAATTGAAGTTGAGTCTTTATGGAAGAGGTAACTTGATCCACCAAAAGTGTGTATGACACTAGCAAAGCACTCCATTCTCGTCTTTCCTTCATAATGTTTCAAAAAGTACGTGGTACCACAATACATAAGATGTAAGAACTTCAATAAATGTTTCTTTAAGATAAAAAACTGTTTTCATTCTAAGTTATATGATTTTGAAATTTACTCTTCATACATTTAACTGAATTACGTTTAATTTATTATCAGTATTTACATCAAAAGATTATTGGGAGTTTCAACCATATATAATTGCATAATGAGGAGGTTTTAGGTTTTGAAAAATAATCTAAATAATGTGTTAAGTTATAACGAGAAAATCACAAAAGATATATTTTTAAAGGGTGACGGGTAATATAAGTACACACAAATGATCGCTAAATGAACCGACCCGGAATCTAACTAACTTAAATAGATGGATTATGGATGACCCATTTGATTTTTATGTTGTATTTTACATTTATGTTGTACTTTATTGATTTATGTTTCATTAACTAATGTAATGTAATTTCATGCAAAATTGTTTAAAAAAATAGATTTAGAGTGCTAAATTGTTATTGAGTGTCAATTCGATAACCACACCTAAAACTTGTTTCTAAGTCCATTACTTTTACGTTGATTGCATAAGGTGAGTATGATTTACGAACACATTAATAAACACATAAGCACATGTACAAGTTTTAAGCTACGTACTAAAGTTTTTCTTCTTTTTGGTAAAGGGTTACCTTGAAAAGTAAGTACCAACCTTTTTTCCTATCTATGTCTAGTAACTTTTGTTCTACTACTAATTAGCTAAAAAAATTTATACATTTTTGTAACCATGTCATAGATAGAAAACTAATGGCAATGTGGATATATATAGTTGTTCAAAAAATATATGTCTAGTTTGCATGATTCGATCCCTTTTCATTAAATCCCATTTCATTCTCAATTAAGCCCTTTTCATTAAATCCGTTGGCCGAAAGAAAAGGTCTATCTAAATTTTGCTAAAAATACATATAGGCATATATGTAAGTATTATCAATATTTTCTCTAAGCTTCCATTATGATTCATAAATTTTCTATTATGATTCAAATCAAGTTAAAAATTCACAGGGATACAACGTACATCTAAAATATACAATATTATAAAATAAACCTACATTATGTAGATGATTATTTCCTCAATTCAATCAACCAAATTAGGTAAAGCATGTTACGAGAGAATGTGTCCAAACCATGAGGTTCATTAACTTGTAAGTGCATGTGTGAAAATCTTATTTGTATGTTGAGCTATAAAATCCAAATTATATTGATTAGCATGTCCCCGGAAATGATAATAGTCTCTGGCTAAACGTAAACATTTTGAATATTGCTCCCATTGTCATGTCAAAAGGAAAATATTTCCTTTCGCGTATGATGTGGCTAAACGCTTTTCAACGTCGCTCCAACACAAACACCTAACCACATATGGGTGTTCCTTGAGCCTTCAGATTAATTTTCTAGTAGCCATTTCCCGGTTGATAACATCACACAAAGCTCATGTGGTGATATACATATCATTGGGACTAATGCAAGATTTTCCACAAGAATAATCATTTCTTTCTTGCTATTTATCATGTGAATGATATGCAATTCAATTGGTAGAATTTTCTTCAAGTAGCACTCACGATCTCTATGTATGAAATGCTATTCTTAGTACAAATTTCTATACATTAAAGGATCACGAAGATGAAGTTTGATTGTGTTAACGTGTGTAGGATATCAAGCCATATTGCAATTTCCGGCAACACCATAAAATTGTGGGACATTATACAAGATCACGTATATCATCAATAGTTTCTGAAGCGACTGCATTGCATTATGTTTTAGCTTGTATGGCAATACTTTCTATACAGGACATGACGACGGATATGTAATATTATGGAATACACATAGTAGTATATGGGATTAACGTTTGGTCACGGTAAATCCCGTGAGATCCGTTTCTCTATCTGAGATCGGAAATACTATTTTAACAAGTTAGGATGATGATATTCACAATATAATAGATACATAAACTATAAAAGTTTGGGAGAAATTATTCAAAAGTTCTTATATCTATCTTATGAACATCATCCCCACTTTTTCAAAATTGTATTTCCACTCCTATAAAGGGAAACAAATGACACGTCTTTACGATATAAACATACGTTAATCCACTTAGCCATGTACCATTGTGTGCATTCTATAATCTTACATATCTATCATTATAACTGGTACAAAATTTATTTTCACTCGAGCGGTAACATAACACATTGCATTTCTTTGAGAAATCATAGATGAAATACGCGATCATGTATTAATGTCCCATTTTTATGGTACTGTCGCCGGAAATTGAAATATGGTGCTCAACAAATTTAAACTTTATTTTCATGATTTTTTAGTGTATGACAAAATTTACGCAAACTATCAATCCATACATAAAGATCATGAGTGCTACTCGGAGCAATTCACGTGATGAATTTCAGAGCATTCACTTGTGACATCACACCTTTAAAGCCCCAAACATCACCTAATATAAAAAGTAAATCATGCTTCATTACTTGCTCAACAATATATATTCTAGTGTAATATGAACATAGTGAATTAAAAACACACTGTATGTTATCTCGTAAGTATTTCTACTTTGCTAGACTTGATAACACATGATATGAACAATGTATGTGATATACTTACATATACATGATTTTCAACTGGTGATATCATGGTGGAGTATCGAAGCTTTGGTAAAAAGAACCTTAGACGACTGAATATATATGGTGATGAAACATAAATGAGTTATAAAGAGGATAACTGGTGTGGTGTTGTTTTCCTTGTATCTCCAAAGAAGATATATAACTACATTATATTATTGATTTGAAAAAAGGTCAAAGTGAATATGCAATTAACTAGCGAATTAATTTCTGAGTAATGGTGTTATGTTACTAATAGCCATAAACTATGCCATTAAACAAAAAAATAATCGGTAATCAATCAACCACAAATATGTCGTTACAACTTTGACACATTCATGTTCATACATTTTTATTTGAGACACCACAACTTGAGAACTCTCATACACATAATTTACACCAAATTTTCCAACAGATAAGAACTATTTTTTTCTATATCAATTCACGATGTATGGTACAATATAAAATTTTGAAATGCTATAACTATCAATTGACGAATATTCTACATGTACCAACTACCAATCGTCTAACAATTCATGATTTTACCATCTTTATCAGTAATATCAAAACTACCTCCTTATTTATCTTTCTTCCTCGGTTGAAACCCTATTTACTAAACGTAAGTGGTTTGACAATGGGTATGGTGGTTGGGGAGGTGTGGCGATGGGTTAAGGACGAATAGACAAAATTGTAGAGGTGTGTTGCATAGGTGGGTTAACGATAGTAGAGTGAATAGTAGTGGTGGGTGAATGACGAAGGTGGGTTGCAGAGGTGTGCCATGATGGTTGGAAGTTCGTCTGTGGTATTCAAGTAGAGAATTACTTAGGCTAGTAGGAGTGGAGGTAGGTTGGAGAAGTGAGTTGTGGAGGTGGCAAAAAGCCACATGACTACCATTCTACCCAATAAACTCACCCGTGGGTTTTACCTTCTTTTGAAACTACCTATTTCAACAAGATAATCGTCATCTTTATATATTTCCGTTTGTGGAATGAAATAAATAAAGTAAAAAAATGATACACACACAACATTAAGCTAAGTTAGAAACACTTCGATAACACATGAAATGAACAATGTATATTCGTTGGGTTATAATCTATCTACAAATACATGATTTTAAGCTGGTGATGTCATGGAAAAGCATTGAAGCAATGTGATTGAAACTAGGTAGAAAGAGCTTTGAATAAGTGAGTAGAAATAGAACTTCAATGATATCCAATAGAGGTAGTTGTGTAGTAATGATAAAACTGATCTTTGTAACTTTGCTCTACACTAAAGAGAAACTTTAAATATTTTTATCAATTTGATATTACTATAAATGTGTAACGTGTTGGTATTGACATAAATGTATAAGGTACTCCTAACGAATTAAGTTCGTTCACCTCCTATGTGAATTCACCATAAACAACGTTCAATTTACATCCTTCTTCTTGATCTCTTGCAATTATATCCTTCTTTTTCACACTTTTCACTTTTTTCAACATAAGCACTTCGTCATATACTATTTTAATTGCATAATGAACTACTAGTAAAACTACCCACAATAAGAAGCCCAAGAGACCAACATTTTCCTATCTAATCAATTTTTTTTCTGACCAACTTGGTGTATTAAGGAGACAAAGCCATGTTGATCCCAAACTTAGATCGATTAAGCTTTGTGTATACGAGATTAGATCAAGTAATACACGTAGAGAAACCTTTGCTTATGAATAAAGTAACTAAGTGTTATGCGGAATTAACACTTAATCTAAAACACAAAGATGTTAAACAAACTTTCACTTGTATTAGAATGATCGAACTTGATTACAATGAAAGAGGTTTAACTTGCGAAAACTTATGAAAACTGATGATTAACATTAACCTAAAAGATCTTCTTTTATAGAATAAGAAGTCTTGTACAATAAGCTACGAATCAACTATTCTAGGTAAAGATAATAATGGAAAATACAATGTCGAGCTTATCTTTACCATACACAAATAAAGAAACAAATAAACGAAAAGATTCGTATGAAGATATATTCCATCAGTGCTAATCTTCAAGGCTGTCAGCGTTGACTTCTTCAAGTGTCAACGCTTGGCTGTCAGCGTCCAATGTCATCCTATCAGCGCTTGAATTCTTCTTATCAGCGTCTAGTGAACTGACCCATATTTTATTCCCAACAATCCTCCCCTAAACTTGATATCTATTCCAATGATCAAGTTTCTGAATAAAAACTTAAGGCTTAGGAGGAATCTTGCAAAAACTTCTTATGTTGGTGATAAACATATCTAATCAAGTCCTTGGCCACGTCACTAGTATAATCAATCTCCAAGGGTGTCTCCTTCATCTTCTCCAATACTTCTTTGGACAAGAAATAGTCAGCATCCACAAGTAGATACTCTGAAAACTTTGTAGAGCTCAAATGAAACACACCACAAGTAGAATAAAGCCTCCAATGAAGATTACTGAGATCATCTTCAAGATCCTTTCATATGGCAGGATCTGCTTCCTTTGGACCACACAAAGTCAAAAATGTGTTCCATAGTCTTATTCCATTTGCTGAAGTAGGTGCTTCAGCTGTATACTTAGCCTCTATCAATCTCCATAGATGCACCAAGTCTTCTCTGTCTATGCTTGCAAAGATAGAAATAACTGAAGTGAAAGTGTGTACCTCCTTTCCAAATCTGCCAATCTTCCAAAATCCACACTCATCTTCATCAAAACTTATGATTGGATTTCTGTCATCTAGAGGTACTACATTAACCAAATCTGAAGCTTTCAATGGAGAAAGCTTGAGATGCTTCCTTATGACACCTTCAGTTGGATAATACACATCCATATCTTTGGGAAATTGGAGAGGATCTCCTTTCTTCACTGGTCTTTGAGCAATCCTCATCTCCTTTTGAATCTGCATTTCCTCAACAAGCTCTTGTTTCCTTTCTTCTGAAAGAAACTGGTAGACATTATTTTCTTGCACATTCCTCCAAATAGGATGTGCCCTATACTCTAGCTCTTCAAAAGATAAAGCCATCAACTTCTTGTATGTCCATCTAGGTTGATGGCATCTAAGCAACTTGTAATACAACTGCCTTCTATCTCTTTTAAGCCAAGTCTTGACCTCTTGTGCATTAAACCTCAAAATCACCTTTATATCATCTTGTACCCTGAGAAGAACTTCCAACCCCCAAATTTGATCTGACAAACTCATCCCTGGGTTGTCCATAACCTTGTCTTCCCAAGCATGGTACATTCTGGTGATTTCTGGAAGGTCCCAATCAATCTGATTCTTCAAATCACTCAATCTTTCCTTTGCTAACTCATCCCCATATTCAAGTCTTTCTGGATCTTCAATAATTTGAACACTTGAATCTGAGATATCTTCTTCTTTTTCACCACCACTCTCTTCCTCACTCTCAGAAGTGGCAACAAATGGTGATCTACCACTCCTCTTCAAATCTCTTTCCAAAAGTTGTGCAGCCAACTGTTCATCAAATGCAATTTGTGCTGCATCTTTCTTTGGAACATCTTCTTCAACCAGAATCCCCTTACCCTTGTCTTTTGGATCAATAATAGGTAAGGTAGAAGAATAAACCTGTGTGGACACATCTTTGATGATTGCTGATGACTGGAATACATCAACACCACCTGCAACTTTGTCAGCGTTCAAGTTACCTTTATCAGCGCCACGATTACCTTTGTCAGCGCTGGATGTGTCAGCGTTCAAACCTGTATCAGCGCCCATTGTTTCTGTGAAAGATCCTTCCAAGTTTAATGGTGTCACCTTGGATGTATCAATAACAGGATGCTGCTTCAGACTTGTAAGAGCTTCAGCAATACCTAAAGATTCACTAAATTGTGAACTCTTCTCACTAGCTGTATGAATCAGCTCATCCTCTTCATCCTCCCCTTTGGAAGATTCCTCCATCCTACTCCTGCTACTTGGATTCTCCAAAACAGTTACCCGTTCCCTCAATACTTGGAGTTCACGGCCCTGATTATTGACAATTTGTACAAGGCTGACATTTTGCTTTTGTAAGCTAATGACAACAACCGTCAATTCATTCAATGTCATAGGTTCCAATCTGCCCTCAGCTAGAATGGGGATTTGACCTCCCAAAATAGAATCATAGGGCATGGATGAGGTCTTAATGATGTTGGGACTGTCTTGACCAGCTTCTAAGCCTGTGTCAATAGCCCCAGCCTCATCCATGTCACCAGCCACACTTGTGAAGGTGGTTCTCTCTGCAACAAGGCTAGGACCACTAGAGGAGAACACTCCAGTAGTCCTTTGGCGTTTATTCAACCTAGATTGTAATAGGGTGGAAGATGAGGTAAATTGTGTGGGTGTTGGTCGGTTAAGGGGTGTTTGGGATTGTGCAGGGATGGCATCAGCGTTAGGATTGGCTGTGTCAGCGCCAACATTTTGAGTGTCAGCGTTGACATTGGGTTGGTCAACGTCCATGTGATCAGGTGAAGGTAATGGTTCATGGATAGGCTCAAGTTGAGGTGCAGGGTCTGGTTGTGGTTGAGCAGCCTGAATTACTTCAAGCATGGCTTGGGTGAGAGGGATAGATCTGTTTGTGGAGCTCATTTTGTTAAAAATGGTTTTCTGTTGTTTAGGGATCTCATAAAAAGTGTCATGATCCCTAGTACAATATTCTTGTAAATCAAAGACCATTTGCAAAAATCTTGGGTAAGCCAACGTCATTTTACTTCCCTTATTTTTACACATCCCTTCAAAAATCATTTTTGAAAAATTATACTTAAGCCCACATGTTATACAAACCAAAGCACTTGCAATTGACCTGTTTATTTCATTAAAAGAAGTACATTTTGGACTTAAGCATTGGAGAAGGACATGTATCATATATTTCCAGCCAGAGGGAAATTCCTGCTTATGATATTTATTTAAAGTGACATCAGCAGGAATAGGATAACCCAATTCCCTAAGACCTTGTTCTATTGTTGCAATGGCAAGGGTAGTCACACCATCAGCGTCATCAAGACACAAAGCTTGGCGAACCAAGGCTTCAGTGACCACCCATGTTCTTCCATGAACAGTAGATGTTAATGTGGTCACTCCATTAGCTGTTGTGGAACTGACATTATTCCAAAACTGTCTAATGTGTGCGACAGGGACTAATGGTGTATGAGAAAGTGCATACCTTAATGAGGATGCATTTAAAAATGCCACCATTTGTGAATACTGAGGGAACAAATCATTATCAGCAGTCAAGTAAGCTACCATATTATGTTGGCTCTTGAACTCCAATGTTAATTTCTTTGAGTTGAACTTGGGTGCCATGGTGAAAGCTGTTTAGGTTATGTGATATGGGAAAAATCTAGGAGAAAAATGTTAGACAAGAAAATATGAATACCCAGAATAAAAAGATTAGCCAAATTTATAGGAGAGATGCATGAGTTTGATTGGTCAAAAATGAGGCAGTTATATTCAAAGAGTAATGATGAAAATATTTAATCAAATATAACTTATCTCATGCATTAATTAAAAGTAACAACTCCCCAAAATTACGGCCAAAGATTAGTCAAAAATAACAACCGGGTAGGGCCCACTAGGTGTCAACGGTCAAAAATAGCCCATCAGCGCCCAACGGCTATATTTTCTTGTCAGCGTTTGCCTAAAGCCTTGTCAGCGTCACGATTGGACGTAACAGCGTTTGGAGAAAAACTTGTCAGCGTCTAAAAATAAAAATAAAAAATATTTAAAAAGAAAAAGACCTTAACAAAGTAATTTATCCTAAGGGAAATATCTTACAAGTTGATAATAATTACTGGGCGGCAAGCACTGTCCATTTATGCACACTTGCTTAAGCAAGATAGACACAAATGTCCTCTAGTGTCCCTTGCTAACCAAAATACTTACCAACAAAGTTATTTCATAAAATTCTTTGTAACTCCCAGGTAAACCCATAACAAAACTATTCCCAAGTCTCCCATCAGACCATAACCAATTCTAGGCCAAAAATGTCTTGGCAGCATGCATAGGTTATCAACTTTGCATGCTACAGTGCCTCATGGTTTAGTAAAACTAACCCATACTCACCTGTGGACACAATCTAGAATTGTGATGAGAGTATTGTAAGAATACCCAAAAGTCCTAAAGGTTCCTTAAACCTCCCCTCAAACTATGATACATGAGTTTCTCAAAATATATATGAACATTAAAAATTTATGTCAAGATAGGAATATAAATATTCCAACCATCATCCATAAACAAAAACATGTCCAAATAGCTCTTCAAAGATCCATAAGCAACTCTGTATCCAATGGCATAAAGCTACCACCACCTACACATTTAGATGAAAACCACAAAACTAACATTTGTTGCTGACAGCGCCCCGACAACACTTATCAGCGTTGAAGGAACTCTTGTCAGCGTTAGACAATAATATCTCTAACAACGGCAAAATAACACTTGACAGCGTTACATTTACCTTTGTCAGTGTTAGAAAAATAAAGTGGAAAAATCTAAATCATCACAAAGACCAATAACAATGCATTATCCTGTACATACTTTTACAAAAATGTTCCCAAAACACATATTAAGTGAGATTAACCATTCCAATATTTGTTACCAAATATTGAAATCTTCCAGTATCAAAAGGTTTAGTTAATAAATCAACCACATTATCCTCTGTGGCTACCCTATCTGGTTGTATTAAACCATTATCAAAGCAATCTCTTATAAAATGATGTCTAATTTCTGTGTGTTTGGTTTTAGAATGATGTACAGGATTTTTAATAATGCATAAAGTACTGTTATTATCTACAAAAATCTTGGTATGCATGAAATTATACCCATAATCCAACAGTTGGTTCCGAATCCATAAGACTTGTCCACAACAAGCAACTGCTGCCACATATTCTGCTTCAGTTGTAGAGTTGGCCACCACTGTTTGTTTCTTGCATTGCCAAGCTATCAATCTACTCCCAAGAAATTGACATCCACCAGTTGTGGATTTCCTATCAAACTTGTCACCACCATAGTCACTGTCTGAATATGCAATAAGCTCCAATGGAGAATCTTTTGGGTACCATAGGCCAAGATCTGGATAACATTTTAGGTACCTAAAAATTCTTTTCACAGCAAAAAGGTGACATTCTTTGGGAGTCACTTGATGGCGTGCACAAGCACACACAGCAAACATGATGTCAGGTCTTGAGGCTGTAAGATACATCAATGAACCAATCATTGATCTATAGTGCCTAACATCCACATCCTTTCCAGCTCCAATTTTTCCCCAAGGGTTTTCCCTATCTATAGGAGTGGAAGCACTCTTTTCATGTGGAGAAAAACCATATTTCTTCAAGATTTCAGCTACATACTTGTCTTGGGAGATGTAGATACCATCTTCTTTCTGCTGAACTTGTAAGCCTAGAAAGAAGTTCATCTCACCCATTGCACTCATCTTGAATTTATCTGTCATAAGCTTGGAAAAGTCTTCACTCATCTTTGGATTAGTTGATCCAAAAATGATATCATCAACATAGACCTGAACAAGTAAGACATCCTTACCTTTCTTCTTTGTGAACAATGTCTGATCTATGGTGCCCCTTTTAAAACCATTTTCCACCAAGTAGGTGGACAATGTACCATACCATGCTCTTGGGGCCTGGTGAAGTCCATACATAGCTTTCTTCACTCTATAAACCTTGTCTGGATTCTCAGGATCTTCAAAACCAGGAGGTTGCATGACATACACCTCCTCAACAATTGTTCCATAGAGGAAAGCACTCTTCACATCCATTTGATAAACAGTGAAGTTCATGCAAGAGGCATAAGCTAAGAAAATTCTGATAGCTTCAATTCTTGCAACTGGAGCAAAAACTTCTTCATAATCTATACCTTCCTCTTGTGTATATCCCTGAGCTACCAAACGTGCCTTGTTTCTGACCACAATACCTCTTTCATCTTTCTTGTTCCTTAGAACCCATCTTGTCCCAATTGGTCTCACATATCTAGGACAATCAACCAGCTCCCAAACATCCTGTATTGCAAATTGGTGAAGCTCATCCTGCATTGCTTCCACCCAACTAGGTTCTTTGAGAGCATCAAAAATCTTCTTGGGTTCTTCTTGTGACAGAAAACATGCAAACAAACATGCTTGTACAAGAGGGGTATCAACCTTCTTGTGTATATTGGCAATAAATCCACCAAGATTTTGATGGGATCTTCTTGTCTGAACTGGAGCCATAACATCACCAATGATCTGAGATGAGGGGTGATCCTTTGCTGTGGAAGTGAGAACTCCTCCTTCAAAAAGTCTGGTGTCCTCAACTTCACGCTCCATGTTGCCAATATCTTCTTCATCAGACTCTCTTTGATCAACAGAAATCTCTTCATGGACATTGGAAGGTCCACCTTGTTCAAAATGGGAAGAGAAAAGATGTGCAAAGGTGTTGTCAAAGTCTGAACGTTGTTTGTCAGCGCTTGGGCTAACAATGCTTGAACTGTTGGTGTCAGCGTCTGATCCATCAGCGTCTGAATTGCTCTTGTCAGCGCTTGATTTCCCTTTGTCAGCGCCTGAAGAACCATGCATGTTTGTATTTGGTGGTATTTGGAAACCACCATTATCTTTTTTAGCAGCAGCAGCAGCATAATACTCATCTGTCCATATAGGAAGTGTAACATATTCTTGTGTGGGAGATGACTCAACTGCTGGTGGTCCATCCTTCTTAGCAACCTGTATACCTGAAACATTACCAATTCTCTTTTCCAAAACACTTGAAGTTACCTTCACAATGTCTGGATCAGTAACAGGCATATAATTTAAAGCTCTAGATAAAGGTTCCAAGTCAAACAACCAATTTGGACCACTTTCAGGATCACTAGGTTTACTTTCTAAAAACCTAACATGTACTTTTTCAAGTATACGTTTTTCCTTTTTAATGTAAACCCTATATCCTTTGCTCTGCACTGAATAACCCATGAAGTAGCCTTCATCACCTTTTGAATCAAATTTACCTAGGGCATCACTAGTTTCTAAAACAACTACATGACAACCAAAAGGCTTGAGAAAACCAATATTTGGCTTCCTTCCCCAGAGTAACTCATAAGGTGTCTTATTATGTATTTTGTTGACCACTGCCCTATTTTGAACATAACAAGCTGTGTTAACAGCTTCAGCCCAAAAGGCTATAGAAAAGTGGGCATCAGCCAACATGGTTCTGGCTGCTTCAATAAGGGTTCTATTCTTCCTTTCAGCAACCCCATTTTGCTGTGGGGTTCTAGCTATGCTAAACTGCCTAGTAATCCCTTTCTTGGCACAAAAATCATCTAACAATTGATTTCTAAACTCACCCCCATTGTCACTTCTAATAATTTTGACCTCATTACCATTCTTCTTCTCAATCTGGGTAATGAAATTAATCAGACTTTGGGCAGTTTCACTTTTCTTGGCTAAAAAGAAAGTCCATGTAAACCTGGAAAAATCATCAGTGATGACAAAACAATATGATTTACCCTTCAAACTTTCTATATTAGTTGGACCAAAGAGGTCCATATGCAATAAGTGAAGTGGTCTAGAACTAGAGTGCACCTGTTTAGATTTGAATGAGACCTTGTGCTGCTTGCCCTTAAGACATGCAACACAAGAGTGGTCATTGTGGAAAGCCTTTTCAGGCAAACCATCAACTAAACCAAGCCTCACAAGTCTATTGATATTCTTAAAGTTTATGTGCCCTAATCTCCTGTGCCAAAGATTACTTTCATCTACTGAGGCTTTAGCATAAAAACATGACATCATTTTATTATTTATCTTAATTCCATTAAGATTCACATTATATATGTCTTTATGCCTTGGTGTTCTAAATTCTATGTATTTCTCCTCAGGGAGCTTGTAATCTTTGCTTAACACCAAGCACTCAGTATCAGTGAAAAGAACCTTATTTTTGTTATCACACACTTGTGATACACTAAACAAATTATAATCCAGTTCTTTTACCAGGAAGACATTCTCAAACCGTAGATTGTTGGTAATAAGGGTTCCTTTTCCTGTGATGGTGCCATAGCCCCCTCTAAAGAATACCTTATCACCATCTTGAATAGGAGTGAAATTTGTCAGATAGTCTTCCTTTCTTGTCATGTGCCTTGAGCATCCACTATCCCAATATCCATAATCATTGATCTTCTTCTGAATGCCCTGCACATAAATAAAACACATTAGTTTTCTTTGGGAACCCAAGCCTTGGAAGACTTGGATTCATCTGGTTGTTCAACAAGAACAGACTTGGTTCTCATAACAACCCCATTTTCATCCCTTTTTGAATGAAATTCCCAGTTAACCCCAACTGGTGTTGACATGGCCTTTGAAATATAATGAAACCTGTTGCATGTCATAGAAACACCAGTAGAATTAGAGTTTTGGTCTTGTTTTGGTCTCCATGTTAAGCTAGTAGAAGCTTTAGACCTTTTTCCCTGTGGTTGCAAATACCTAGGTTTGGCAGTGTGTCTGTCAGCGCTGAAATTGTTCTTGTCAGCGCCCCGATTGCCTTTATCAGCGTTGAACCTAGGGTTTGCTACAGGAACCCATTGCCTATTGGACCAAGTGTTTGACTTTTGGAAAGGTCTTAGGCCTTGTGTGTTAGACCCTCTAGTAAAGAATGGGGCTGGTCTAACAACTTGTGAACTTTTGTTCACAAAGGTATTGGGTCTGACAGTGTTTGACCTATGTTGACTTTTGTCAGCGCTGAAATGGTTCCTATCAGCGTTGACATTGGAAGCGTTGACACATTTGTATGCCAAATGTGAAAAGCTACCACATGAGTAACAAGCTTTTCTAGACATAGTCTTAGGTCTAGAAGCAAAGAAGCCTGTTCCATGTTTACTAACTTGGCTTTTTGGTGACCTAGTATTCCTATACATCTCTGCATACTTAACACTAGGTTTTCTAACAGTTTGTGGGCCATGGTCAACAGCTTTGCCAGTGGTTGGGTGTGTGATTTTAATAGGTGTAGGATCATGGCTCTTGATTGGTGTGGGCTCATTTGGACTTTCACATAACAACCCTCCCTTAACAAACAAAGTGTGGTTAGCTTTCTTCCACTCATCTAGGTCAGTCAGTTTTTGTTTGTATTCTTCAACTGGGGAAGTCACTCTAGGTGGAGGAATGAATTCCTTCTCTTGAAGTTCTGGCAAGCCAGTCCAAGATAAGTCCTTTGATTGGACACCATAGAAATCCCCAGCTGGTGGTGGAACACCAGTATAATCTTTCATCCCAATTCCACTCATGTCCTTAGAGTCTCTTTGTTTACTAACACACTCTCCTAGGGATTGTGTGGCCTTATTAAATCTCTGGATTTTAAGACTCACATTATCTTTATTTTTGTTAGCCTCATCTAACTGAGCTATCAAATCAAGATTAACCCTGTTTACTATATCTTGAATATCTTTACTTTGATGTAACTCATGTTTTAAGATATTTATTTGATCCTTTAAATCAAACTCCATTTTCTTATACTCAGCTACTGTCTTTTCTGTTTGGGTAAGAGCAATTTGATAATTAGATACTTTGCATCTTTCAGTACTTGCCTCATCTAATAATTTTACTATCTCTTGATTTAGTTTTTCAGTATTTAAACGACAACCCTTAGAACAGAAAGCATCATCATATACCTCATTATCTGATGAAGAGGAGGAGTGTGCCATGAGAGCATATTCAACATGCTCTTCTTTAACTTCAGCAACCAAAGCTCTGTCCTCTTCCTCATCCTTAGCCATAAAGTTCCAGCTCCAGTCCCATCCTCCAACACCATCAATTTGTTGAACAGCAACCATGGCCTTGGGATCTTGGCTCTTAACCATTTGGCTTGAGGGCTTACCAGCATCAGATCTTCTTGGAGATCTACATTCCCTCATAAAGTGCCCCATCCGATGACAATTGTAGCACTCAACCTTTGATTTGTCAAATCCAGCAACATCCTTAGCATTAAAGGTCATCTTCTTCTTGAACCTTTTATTAAACCTGTTTGCTCTTAAACTTACAAGAGCCATAGTCCACTTGATGTCCATCTCTTCCAATTGTTCATCACTTATCTGCTCAAGATCTTCATATGTAATCCTTGAATCACTGGGCAAAGAAGCAATGAATGCACACACAGTATCTAGATCTAAACCAGCAGGTTTAATTCTATCAGCGCCAAAGTTGTGAGTGTCAGCGCTTGAGTATAAAGCGTTGACAGGATATGATCCAGCGCTGACAGGCTGTGATCCAACGTTGACACATTGAGATCCAGTGACTGGATGTCCATAGGAGTTCATGGAATCAAATTGGCCTTCACTTTGTGAGAAGAAGGCCATGTTGCTGCTGGAAGATTTATTATCACTCTCCAAAAGCCATTCATTCTCCAGCAGTCTTAGTTTGTTGAAGATGTCATCAAACCTGGAAGTCTTGTGGGTGTTATTGACAAGAATGGATCTTGTCTCAATCTTCCATACATCACCAAGGCTTTTGAGAAAAGTAGCATTCAAGTCAGGGTCATCAATCTGTGTTCCCATGAAGGAAAGTTGACTTGTGATGTCAAGCAGTCTACTTCTCACACTGCTGAGATTCTCATTGGGTTGAGCCTTAAAGACAGCATACTCATGCAAGAGTTGCTTCTTCTTTTCTTCTTTTGTGTCAGCATTGCCACCATGTGCTACTTCAAGAGCTTCCCAAAGCTCTTTTGCAGACTCAAAGCGTTTGTACTTGTGCTGATTCTCATGACCTAGGGCGTGTTTCATGATGTTCAAGATTTTCATGTCCACCCTTTTCTTGGCTATATCTTCAACAGATACAGCTCTTCCATCTCCAGGTTTTTCCTTCTTATCAGCTTCAGGACAATTAGGAACAGCTGTCCTTGTGGCAATAGCAGCAGCAATCTTTTGTGCTTTGTCGAATGTGTTCCCATATTCAACAATCTCCCAAAGAGTGTAGTCATGAATAGCTATATATTGCTCAAAATTGGACTTCCAAAGCTCGAAGTTCCTGGCATCAAACATGGGAATTTTGATACTAGGATTTGTGGAGTTGTTTTGTAGCAAAGCAGCAGGTTGATCTGTGCCAGACATGATGTTTTTAGGGTTTTGAGAATTTTAGGGTTTTTAGGGTTTTTGGTGTTTTAGGGTTCTTGCGTTACTTAAAGATCAAAAGTTTCTCAACAAGCTCTGATACCACTTGTTGATCCCAAACTTAGATCGATTAAGCTTTGTGTATACGAGATTAGATCAAGTAATACACGTAGAGAAACCTTTGCTTATGAATAAAGTAACTAAGTGTTATGCGGAATTAACACTTAATCTAAAACACAAAGATGTTAAACAAACTTTCACTTGTATTAGAATGATCGAACTTGATTACAATGAAAGAGGTTTAACTTGCGAAAACTTATGAAAACTGATGATTAACATTAACCTAAAAGATCTTCTTTTATAGAATAAGAAGTCTTGTACAATAAGCTACGAATCAACTATTCTAGGTAAAGATAATAATGGAAAATACAATGTCGAGCTTATCTTTACCATACACAAATAAAGAAACAAATAAACGAAAAGATTCGTATGAAGATATATTCCATCAGTGCTAATCTTCAAGGCTGTCAGCGTTGACTTCTTCAAGTGTCAACGCTTGGCTGTCAGCGTCCAATGTCATCCTATCAGCGCTTGAATTCTTCTTATCAGCGTCTAGTGAACTGACCCATATTTTATTCCCAACAAGCCACACCCCACAAAAATACATTCTAAATAAATAATCACACGCGCAAACAACCACAACCAATCCAAAGACAAACATACACGTCGATCAACCATCAAGCCACACAACCAACTTTTTCATTTTTTCCTCTAGAGATACCTTTGATGGTTTGGGGTGTAACAAGGTGGGACGCGTCAAGAGTGGTGCCTCTGTTGCTTTTGTATCTATTGTGCGTGGCCTAATAAACTACCAGTAGTTACGTTAGTTTACACTGCGTACTTGTTATAACCTTCCTCAAACTTTTGTTTAATTGTTGACAACGTCTTTCATGTAATTTAACTCAATAATTACTTGTTGACATCTGATGTGCATGCCACGTATTACAACTTAAAAATCAGACTGAAATTAGTAGTCACGAATTTAATGATTCAAAAAGTCAAACTTTATCTAAAAAGTTAAATATATTATATCATGTAATAGAATCATGGCAAACAAATATGTATAACATAGGTTATGAATGTTCTTCACTTGCATGTAGTGACGTGTTATTATTTTTTGCAACACATGCTTAATATTTATGCAACGTCACCTTATTATATGGTTACATGTACACTAGGGGTGAGCAGAAAGCACACCGTAAACCGCTAAGCTGCTAAAACCGTAAAAAACTGCACCACAAAACTACACCACAAAAACCGCTCCGCGATAAAATTCGACGGATGGATTTTAAAAGACAATACTTATAATGTGTGAAAGTTAGTAGAGTACTTGAAATATGAATAAGTTGAAAGTATAGAATTAGGTTGTTCTACAAAACATCGGCTCGTTAGTTGTGTGCGACACTCGTATTGATTTTAAAAGCTTCTTTGGCTCTTTGATAACTGATAGGTTTTACTGTGAAGGGTAATCAAATAACTTCAATAGTAAAAACAATTATTTAGAAACAAAAAAAACACTTTACAGATTACCAGAGCTTAAATAACAATAACATTACAAGATTTATAGCATCCTGATAAAATTTAAGTTCTACTTCATTTAGCGGAGGTTGGCGGGTTTTTTTGGCATAATAGTAACATGTGGAAACATTGAATATCATTCGTATTTAGGGAGACATGTACAATGTGAGATTCGCACGCGTTTGTGTTACATTTATTTCCCACCAGATTCATCAAAACTTTAATATGCTTGCATGCCCTACAACAAGTGAAGTTGACCGTTTATGGAAGAGGTAACCCGGTTCACCAAAACCATGAATGACACTAACAAAGCAATCCATACTCGTCTTTCGAACATAAAGCTTCAAAAAGTACGTGGTACCACAATACACAAGATGTAGAACTTCAATAAATGTTTATGTTACCTTGATTGCATAAGATGTTGATCCCAAAGTCAGATCTTAAACCTTAACAGCTTGTTTAAGGGTTGTGATAGAAAGAAAGAATTCAATCTAACACTAGAGAAACTTTGCAAAGCAAAGTAACTAAACAAGATGCGGAATATAATGTTTAACACAAGAGCAATATGATTGAAACGTTGAACTTTAATATATCAATGATATACGAATACCCTAAAATGGTATTAGGGTTTACAAAACCTTAAAGTATGATAATGAAAGACAATAGAGAAAGACACACATTGCATGCTAACCTAGTGAGTCCTTTTATAGCCATAAGGACTCACGTACAAGATCACTACTAACAAACTTGGAAAGTATTAAGGAATAATAACAGAAACGCGTAAAAATCTATTCCAAGTTCATTTTCTATTGCACTAGATAGTTGTGATGCTTAGATCTTCAACTATCCCATGGTAACCTTTGTAGTTTTATTTTAGTTGGTGCTTGAGTCACTAGTCACGCCGTAACAAACATATATTCAAAACATATTTACGGAAAATTTGTTTAAGCAAACAATTTGATCAAAATGTTTTACAGACTAACAAACCCAAACATTATTTACCTACAAAAAACGATTTATACAAGCAGTTCAAGCCATGAATGCCGAGTAATTATAAATGTGCCAGATTTTACCTTTTTCCGAGACCACCTATTTTAACAAGATAATCGTCGTCTTTATCAATTCCTGGTTTTTAAAATGAAGCAAATAGAGTGATAAATAATAATCTATAAAGGCACACAACATTATAAAAAGTCGAGAAATTTATAATATATTTTCTTGTTAGTATTGCTAGACTTGATAGCACGTGAAATGGTCAATGTATATATAGTAGGTTATAATCTATTTACAAATACATGATTTTCAGCCGGCGATATCATGGCAAAGTATTAGAGCAATGTAATGAAACTAGATAAAAAGAGCATTTGAATGAGTCAGTAAAAGTAAAAATTCAAAATGATCTAATTCTTTTATGGTATAAAAGATATCTTTAATCTTTTACACTTTATATTTTAAGCATACAAAATACGAAGTATATAACATCTATTAACTATTTATATATAATGAAATTTGTTAGGTAGAATCACGTGCATAACTATTAGTTGTCCTTATATTACAATTATAAAAACATTAATCACGAACTTTTTTCATTTATCCATATAAAAAAATATTAAATATCAAAATATAAAATATTAAAATAAATTTGATTTATTCTAAGTCTCGTACACATATAACCACAGTTGTCAGGATCTCGATCATGATTTTAGGATTTTACGATTTTACGATACTCCAAATAAAAAATGATCAAGATCTTACATAGGATCTTTGCAAGCGTAGAATCTTATAGGATCCCGATCCTAACCATATGATCTAAAGATCTATTATTACCCGATCTTACATTTCTCGAACTACAAATTTATTCATCAAGTCTTGTAGAATTTGAAAAAAAAACATTTAAATCTCTTAAACATTTCATAATTATAATTTAGGACAATATTTTTATGAAACACTCATATATTATTATGTTAGTAATATATACAAATTTATATATTTGCATAATATTACAAAAACTAATAAGAAAATGAAGTTATAGTAGGATCTTAAGATATCGATCCGATCTTACTATTTGAATCTTGCGATAACGAAAATGACCCATAATAAAATCTCGATCTTAACAACATTCCTTATAATTAAGGAATTAGTAAACACAAAAAATCATCTAACATGATTTCCTTACAAGTAGGGGTGGAAACGAGCCGAGCCGAGTCGAGCTCGAGCTCGTTTAAGTTTTACAAAGCTCGAGCTCGAGCTCGGCTCGTTTCGAGCCTTAATCTTTAGGCTCAAGCTCGACTCGTGATATTGTAGACAAGCTCGGGCTCGGCTCGAGCTCGACTCGTTTATACGAATTTTCAATGTAAAAATAAAATGGGCTCGAACTCGGCTAGTAATATATATAAATTAAGCTCGTTAATGAGCTCGTTAATAGCTCGTTAAGAAGCTCGTATATAAAATATTAGTCTCGTTTAGGCTCGCGAGCCTAAGCGAGCTTTGTAGGTAAAGCTCGGGCTCGAGCTCGTTTAATAAACGAGCTTGAAATTAAGCTCGAGTTCGGGCTCGAGCTCGTTTAAGCTCAACTCGTTCGAGCTTTTTATCAATCCGATCCCGAGCTTTTCACGAGCAAGTCAGCTCGTTTTCACCCCTACATACAAGATGATTCCATTCAAATATGATAATTGGTTATGTGAGACAAACACCATGTTAAAAACAAAAGTAAGGGTGATCAATAGATAAAATAAAAATGAACAACATAGAATAATCCTCATTCTAGAACATAGAGTAAGCTAAACGTATTAATGAATATCAAAAGACCAAAGGCTTATACAAACACACGCCTAACAACATTTTATATATTTCTTCCATTGTCATGTCCAAAGAAAATATTTCCTTTCCCACATGAGTGGTCTTGACTCTTGAGCCTTCATTAATTTTCCGGTAGCCATTTCCATATATTAACCCCATAGAAAGCCTGAGTGCCAATATAATTTATCATTTGGGCTAATGCAAGATTTGGCCCGTGGTGATATACCTTCCACTAATATGTAAACCTACTTTGATGAAATAAAAGTTAATTAAATATGAAAATCGAAAAACTACCTGAAAAAATGAATTAACCGAACAGTTCTAACTAGGGGTGGAAACGAGTCGAGCCGAGCTCGAGCTCGGCTTGTTTCGAGCCTTATTATTTAGGCCCGGGCTCGGCTCGTAGTATGGTAGACAAGCTCGGGCTCGGCTCGAGCTCGGCTCGTTTATACGATTTTGAAATGTAAACATAGAATTTGGCTCGAGATCGGCTCGTTAATAAGCTTGTTATTAAGCTCGTTAAGAAGCTCGTATATAAAACATTAGGCTCGTTTAGGCTCGCGAGCCCAAACGAGCTTTGTACGTAAAGCTCGGGCTCGAGCTCGTTTAATAAACGAGCTGCAACTTAGGCTCGAGCTCGGGCTCGAGCTCGTTTAGGCTCGGCTCGTTCGAGCTTTTTACCGATCCGATCCTGAGCTTTTCACCCCTAGTTCTAACCATGAATATAGAGTAATTAAAAAAGAGTTAGTTTTCACCTTCTTCCGAAACCACCTATTTCAACAAAGATAATCATCGTCTAGATCCTAGCTTCTGAAATGAAGCAAATAAAGTGAAAAGAAGAATATTTATAAACACACAATAAACTAATGGGAAAGAGGCCTATAACACATGAAATAAGCATAGTTCTAAATAGCTCGCTATAGCCCGCCTTAAAGCGCGCTAAAGCTTGAGACGTGGTCTCCACGCTACGCAATATGTTAAGGCGTGCTACGACATGAGGTGCGGTAATTTTTTGAATTTAACTCTAAAAAATAAATATTGTCACATGTAATGAGAGTTTTCTAGCTTTAATTATTGTGTACAACAATTATTATGAATTTAGTATAAATACAATATTGAAATATAATAAAACAAATAAATATTTTATATGTTGTGCCGCTATAAGTCACGCTTTAGAAACAGTAAAGCTTCGCTTTAGCCGCTAAAACATGTAGCTTGCACATGCCGCCACGTCACGCCTCACGCTATTTATAACCATGGAAATAAGCAATTTATAGTAGCTAGGTTATAATCTACTTACAAATGCATGATTTTGAGCAGGTGATGTCATGGCAAAGTATTGAAGCAATGTCTGAAACTAGGTAGAAATAACAATTGAATGAGTAAGTAGAAATGAAACTTTAATGATACCAGGTATGTAGATGTGCTGGTGACTTGCTCAACATGAAAGATGGCCTTTAAATATAATTTTGATAATACTGTAAATGGGTAACGTGTTGTTGACATAAATGTATAACGTACACCCTTGACCTCAAGTATTTCAATTTTTAGGTGGTGTTTGTTTTAAATAAGATGTTTTGGATTTGAATCTGATTACCGTATTTTACTGTTAAGAGACGATTATAATGTCTGAATCTGAATGAAAAAATGTTGTTTGTTTTTCTTTTAACATTGTCTGAATGATTTCTAACGTTTTTCTTTCTAACGTAAATATTTATACGTGCTTAAATTCATCATTAAAACAACTTTTTTTATTGAAATAAAAATAATCATTCTTTCGAGATAATTGGAAACAATATTATGAACATTTATTTTAAACGACGTAATGAACAAACTAAAAACTAATAATACCACTATGAATAGTATATGGAATTGCAAAATGTTACGGATTACTACTACTAGTACCAATATTTTAAAACTTGGTTTTTAAATTGACTCGGTCAAATTGTCGGGCTTGGATTAACCCGGGTTAATTCGGATCAACTCGGTTTAAAAAAAAATCATATTTTTAATAACTGATAAAAATTATATATAAAAACTATAAAAACTTTTGTATATTGAACATATAAAGTTTACCACCCAATATAAAACTTAAAAATAAAATTTTGACGCAAATACGTAAAATTTACATATTTTTATTAGAAAACACAAAAAATCGAAACCCAACCGGATCTCGAGAACCGGGTTGACCCGGATCTCGAGAACCGGGTTGACCCGGATCTCGAGAACCGGGTTGACCCGGATCTCAAGAACCGGGTTGACCCAGGTCACTTCAAACCCGACGGGTTTAACCGGGTTTCGAAAATATAAAACCCCAATCAATATGTCCTTTTTTTACCAAAAACTTATCAACCGATTAACCCGACCAAATCGACGGTTCTAAAAACCTTGTCTACTACATAAAAATACATATATATCTACTATTCTATCATATCTTGAAAATTTTAAAATATGAATGTTGTGACTACAAAAGTCTACAAAACAACTCTGAATTTTAAGCCATACTACTTTTCTTTGAACCCTTCTCACCCGCGTGACATTATACATACAAATACATATTAAATATTTTACTATGTTTCTTGTACTATTTTCTCACGTTACTTTAGGCTACCCGCAACGCACCGGTTTTATCCCGGTCGAGTCTCGGTCGCGACCGAGTCGCTGCGTTGCGGCGATTCGGTCGCCGGTCTAGGTTGGGGGCAAATCGACCCTAGTCACGATCTAGTGTTTATGTGCTTGTGTTTGTGTAAAAAAAAACGTGTTTGTTTGTGTTTAAAAAAAATTTAAATTTAATATAAAATTTATACTATAGACTGTAAAAAGAAATGTAAAAATCTTGTATTCGAAAGTTAAAAATTTATTCAATACTAATAAAACTTGAAAATACTGAAATACAATAAGAAATGCAATACGATACTAAAAATAAAATTACATAATACGATTAGTCAGTTCCCGGATCCGAATCCGATAACAGACTACAAGGAAACTCTCAACGCAATGTTTCTTTTTCATCTTCTTCCGCCATAATTTGCGCCTCCCACTCCCTTCTTTCCCTTTCTTCTTCTTCCTGAGTTTGTCTCAACACTTTTTGATCTAGGTATTCTTGATACACCTCATTGTCAGTCATTCTGCCATCTGTGAGGTTTGGAATTGGAAAGGGTAGATCGGGCGACTCATTTCTTCTTCGGTGTTGTTGCCACGAAGGACCGATATGAGTTGTTTGATATCGGGACGAAGAACCAAAGTTATTCAACCATTTAGTATTTTCTTCAATTCTAGCCTCCAATTTTGTCGACTTTTTACACAAAGATCCCCGGAGGCTGAAATCCAATTCAGCTTGCTTACTAAGATACGTGTCGATAAACTGACGCTCCTGTGGGGAGAGATCACGACATTTCTTACATGCCGAGCTCAATTCCGTATTCTCTTCGGACGCAGCATCGAAGTCATCACCTAACTTCGTAAACTCCTCGTAACGGCGTTGTTGTTGAATTATTTGTCTCTTAATTATAGCCTTAATCTCGGCTTCGGTATGTGGGATGAGCATGCCATTTTTGATTTCTGAATGTGTGTGTGAAAAACAGAGTTGTGTGTTGAGTTGTGTGTGAAAAAACTGTGTGTGAAAATGTGGTATTTATAAAGAGAAAATAATGATTAAAATTTTTTTATTTTTTTTTACTAGGTCGCCGGGTTGTGGCAAATAGGTCGCACTAGGTCGCCGGCCGAAAAAACTAGGTCGCGACCTTCATGCGTTGTGGGTAGCCTTAGGCATTTTCTTCTTCCTCTATATTCTTCTTTTTCTTCAACATTTTTCAGATCTAGTTTAAAATTTTCTATTCAAAGTTTGGAGATGAATGAGAATTTTATAATGTTCAGAGTCAGTAAGACCTGCTCGTCGCCTCATACTCTGTCAGATGTATAATCACTGACCACGTCTGACTCGCTCGGAAAAAAAAAACAAGCCGGACCTCTGACCGCGTCTGACTAGTAAGACGTTAGAGGCGGTCAAACCATTTTTTACAAAAACAAACACAGCCTTATACTCATCTTGGTCTATTACTTTGCACTTTTTTCAACTTAAGTAGCACTAACTACTCGTAAGACTACTCATACTATAAATTTTGAAATATCTACTTACTAAATCAAATATAGAAAAAGTAAATAATAAAAGAAATTACTAAAAGTGATTAGTACTAAAAATCTATTTTTACTTAATATTTTGTAAGTAAAAAATTACAACTTTTAATGACTATTTTTTATTAAGCAAATGATGTAAGTTTCTTTTACTTACTTTACTTTTCTATTAAATGTGTTTTTGTGAAGAATTTATAATAATTCAAAAAATTATTTATCTTATTAATAAGCAAAACTTTTATTAACAAGTAAATAATTTTTAATTTATAACGTCATAATAAAAAGCATAAGTCACCGACATTTTTTTACCACATCAATTTTCTCTCTTATCTCTTCTCTTATGACAACTCATGTGGCATGCCACATGGCTATAACTCATCAACCATTTAGACCAAATTATTACTCCTTCCGTCCTATATTAATAGTCCAGTGTTGACTTTTTCGGTCTTAATTTTGTAACTTTAACATTTAATATCTTTGTTTGTGTTATATGATAATTGATGCAAAATATATGAATAAATTGTGTTTTAAATTTATTTTTATTGGTATAATTTTCATCAAATATCATATAACCCAAATAAAGATATTTAGGGTCAAAGTTGTAAAATTAAGACCGAAAAAATCAACAATATACTATTATTATGGGATGGCGGTAGTAGTAAAGTAGTTGAAATATGAAAAACTTGAAGTACCAAACTAAGGATTCTTTATAAAACACCGGTTAGTTAACTATGTGCGACACTGGTATTGATTTTAAAAGCTTCGTTGACTCTTTAGTTATTAACTAGAGGAATATTAGTGCATGAGAACGAGATTTTATAACGACATATAGTATTAATGATAAATAAATACGAGTTCTAAACGAAAAATAATAGATGTTTGAGGATTTGGAGATTATATACTATGTTTTGAAACCTGGTTCGACTTGATCGGTTCAACTAGTTGAATTGGTATCGGTCGAAAAAAGGTCAAATTAAACCAGGTATTGTATTTCAGAACTAGGTTAGACCCGCCGTGTTTAAAGTGACATGTGATAACCCAATTATATTAGTTTCTTATTTTTGTGGAAGATCAAGCTGATTTGATGGTCAAACCAGTAACCTGATGACTCGACCGATTGATCCGATGGTCAAACATGTGACTTAGTAATTGAAATGGAGAGTATCGAATGAGTTATTGTGAAAAAAGTTTGACTTATTGTTACATATTTTAATTATTTTATTGTTTTTTAATGATTCAAAACCATCCATTAAGATGGTTTAAATATAAGTTTATAATATTATGAAAAGGTCCATATTTTTAAAAACCATAGTGGAAGCTTATTTCATGCTTACATGACATGAAGATGTCTAGTAATTTGGACCTCTTCACAATTTAATACATTTGAGAAATATGTGATGTTTATAAAGTTTAAAGAATTTATTTATAGTGGATATAGGTTTATACAACCAAAAGGTTTAGAAATTAATGACTTTGGTGAATTATAAACTTATGTAGAGGTCTAACATAGTGGATAACGATATTATATATGGTTGTACCGTAAAAGGAAAAAAATAATTTCGGTAATAGAAGAGTTTAAAAGAATTACTCCAAGATTTATAGCACTACGATAGAATTCAAGTTCTACAACATTTGCTGAATGGTTGGCGGGTTTTCTTTTGTCACAACAGTAAATTGTTCAAACATTGCATGTTATTAATATTTATTGAGACATATACAATATGAGATTCGTACGCGTCTACTTTACATTAATTTCCTAACAGATTCATGATCTGCAACAATTGAAGTTGAGTCTTTATGGAAGAGGTAACCTGATCTACCAAAAGCGTGTATGACACTAGCAAAGCACTCCATTATCATCTTTCCTTCATAATGTTTCAAAAAGTACGTGGTACCACAATACATAAGATGTAAGAACTTCAATAAATGTTTCTTTATGATAAAAAACTGTTTTCATTCTAATTTATATGATTTTGAAATTTACTCTTCATACATTTAACTGAATTACGTTTAATTTATTATCAGTATTTACATCAAAAGATTATTGGGATTTTCAACTATATATAATTGCATAATGAGGAGGTTTCAGGTTTTGAAAAATAATCTAAATAATGTGTTAAGTTATAACGAGAAAATCACAAAAGATATATTTTTAAAGGGTGACGGGTAATATGAGTACACATAAATGATTGCTAAATGAACCGACCCGGAATCTAACTAACTTAAATAGATGGATTATGGACGACCCATTTGATTTGTATGTTGTATATTACATTTATGTTGTACTTTATTGCTTTATGTTTCATTAACTAATGTAATGTAATTTCATGCAAAATTGTTAAAAAAAATAGATTTAGAGTGCTAAATTGTTATTGAGTGTCAATTCGATAACCACACCTAAAACTTGTTTCTAAGTCCATTACTTTTACGTTGATTGCATAAGGTGAGTATGATTTACGAACACATTAATAAACACATAAGCACATGTACAAGTTTTAAGCTACGTACTAAAGTTTTTCTTCTTTTTGGTAAAGGGTTACCTTGAAAAGTAAGTACCAACCTTTTTTCCTATCTATGTCTAGTAACTTTTGTTCTACTACTAATTAGCTTAAAAAGTTTATACATTTTTGTAACCAGGTCATAGATAGAAAACTAATGGCAATGTGGATATATATAGTTGTTCAAAAAATATATGTCTAGTTTGCATGATTCGAGCCCTTTTCATTAAATCCCATTTCATTCTCAATTAAGCCCTTTTCATTAATTCCGCTGGCCGAAAGAAAAAGTCTATCTAAATTTTACTAAAAATACATATATGCATATATGTAAGTATTATCAATATTTTCTCTAAGCTTCCATTATGATTCATAAATTTTCTATTATGATTCAAATCAAGTTAAAAATTCACAGGGATACAACGTACATCTAAAATATATAATATTACAAAATAAACCTACATTATGTAGATGATTATTTCTTCAATTCAATCAACCAAATTAGGTAAAGCATGTTACGAGAGAATGTGTCCAAACCATGAGGTTCATTAACTTGTAAGTGCATGTGTGAAAATCTTATTTGTAAGTTGAGCTATAAAATCCAAATTATATTGATTAGCATGTCCCCAGAAATGATAATAGTCTCTGGCTAAACGTAAACATTTTGAATATTGCTCCCATTGTCATGTCAAAAGGAAAATATTTCCTTTCGCGTATGATGTGGCTAAACGCTTTTCAACGTCGCTCCAACACAAACACCTGACCACATATGGGTGTTCCTTGAGCCTTCAGATTAATTTTCTAGTAGCCATTTCCCGGTTGATAACATCACACAAAGCTCATGTGGTGATATACATATCATTGGGACTAATGCAATATTTTCCACAAGAATAATCATTTCTTTCTTGCTATTTATCATGTGAATGATATGCAATTCAATTGGTAGAATTTTCTTCAAGTAGCACTCACGATCTCTATGTATGAAATGCTATTCTGAGTACAAATTTCTATACATTAAAGGATCACGAAGATGAAGTTTGATTGTGTTAACGTGTGTAGGATATCAAGCCATATTGCAATTTCCGGCAACACCATAAAATTGTGGGACATTCATACAAGATCACGTATATCATCAATAGTTTCTGAAGCGACTGCATTGCATTATGTTTTAGCTTGTATGGCAATACTTTCTATACAGGATATGACGACGGATATGTAATATTATGGAATACACATAGTAGTATATGGGATTAACGTTTGGTCATGGTAAATCCCGTGAGATCCGTTTCTCTATCTGAGATCGGAAATACTATTTTAACAAGTTAGGATGATGATATCACAAAATAATAGATACACAAACTATACAAGTTTGAGAGAAATTATACTTCAAAAGTTCTTATATCTATCTTATGAACATCATCCCCACTTTTTCAAAATTGTATTTCCACTCCTATAAAGGGAAACAAATGACACGTCTTTACGATATAAACATACGTTAATCCACTTAGCCATGTACCATTGTGTGCATTCTATAATCTTACATATCTATCATTATAACTGGTACAAAATTTATTGTCACTCGAGCGGTAACATAACACATTGCATTTCTTTGAGAAATCATAGATGAAATACGCGATCATGTATTAATGTCCCATTTTTATGGTACTGTCGTCGGAAATTGAAATATGGTGCTCAACAAATTTAAACTTTATCTTCATGATTTTTTAGTGTATGACAAAATTTACGCAAACTATCAATCCATACATAAAGATCATGAGTGCTACTCGGAGCAATTCACGTGATGAATTTCAGAGCATTCACTTGTGACATCACACCTTTAAAGCCCCAAACATCACCTAAAATAAAAAGTAAATCATGCTTCATTACTTGCTCAACAATACATATTCTAGTGTAATATGAACATAGTGAATTAAAAACACACTGTATGCTATCTCGTAAGTATTTCTACTTTGCTAGACTTGATAACACATGATATGAACAATGTATGTGATATACTTACATATACATGATTTTCAACTGGTGATATCATGGCGGAGTATCGAAGCTTTGGTAAAAAGAACCTTAGACGACTTAATATATATGGTGATGAAACATAAATGAGTTATAAAGAGGATAACTGGTGTGGTGTTGCTTTCCTTGTATCTCCAAAGAAGACATATAACTACATTATATTATTGATTTGAAAAAAGGTCAAAGTGAATATGCAATTAACTAGCGAATTAATTTCTAAGTAATGGTGTTATGTTACTAATAGCCACTTTGACACATTCATGTTCATTCATTTTTATTTGAGACACCACAACTTGAGAACTCTCATACACATAATTTACACCAAATTTTCCAACAGATAAGAACTATTTTTCTATATCAATTCACGATGTTTGGTACAATATAAAATTTTGAAATGCTATACCTATCAATTGACGAATATTCTACATGTACCAACTACCTATCGTCTAACAATTCATGATTGTACCATCTTTATCAGTAATATCGAAACTACCTCCTTATTTATCTTTCTTCCTCGGTTGAAACCCTATTTACTAAACGTAAGTGGTTTGACAATGGGTATGGTGGTTGGGGAGGTGTGGCGATGGGTTAAGGACGAATAGACAAAATTGTAGAGGTGTGTTGCATAGGTGGGTTAACGATAGTAGAGTGAATAGTAGTGGTGGGTGAATGACGAAGGTGGGTTGCAGAGGTGTGCCATGATGGTTGGAAGTTCGTCTGTGGTATTCAAATAGAGAATTACTTAGGCTAGTAGGAGTGGAGGTGGGTTGGAGAAGTGAGTTATGGAGGTGGCAAAAAGCCACATGACTACCATTCCACCCAATAAACCCACTCGTGGGTTTTACCTTCTTCCGAAACTACCTATTTCAACAAGATAATCGTCATCTTTATATATTTCCGTTTTTGGAATGAAATAAATAAAGTAAAAAAATGATACACACACAACATTAAGATAAGTTAGAAACACTTCGATAACACATGAAATGAACAATGTATAGTCGCTGGGTTATAATCTATCTACAAATACATGATTTTAAGCTGGTGATGTCATGGCAAAGCATTGAAGCAATGTGATTGAAACTAGGTAGAAAGAGCTTTGAATAAGTGAGTATAAATAGAACTTCAATGATATCCAATAGAGGTAGTTGTGTAGTTATGATAAAATTGATCTTTGTAACTTTGCTCTACACTAAAGAGAACCTTTAAATATTTTTATCAATTTGATATTACTATAAATGTGTAACGTGTTGGTATTGACATAGATGTATAAGGTACTCCTAACGAATTAAGTTCGTTCACCTCCTATGTGAATTCACCATAAACAACGTTCAATTTACATCCTTCTTCTTGATCTCTTGCAATTATATCCTTCGTTTTCACACTTTTCACTTTTTTCAACATAAGCACTTCGTCATATACTATTTTAATTGCATAATGAACTACTAGTAAAACTACTCACAATAAGAAGCCCAAGGGACCAACATTTTCCTATCTAATCAACTTTTTTTCTGACCAACTTGGTGTAGTAAGGAGACAAAAACACACCCTACAAAAATACATTCTAAATAAATAATCACACGCGCAAACAACCACAATCAATCCAAAGACAAACATACACGTCGATCAACCATCAAGCCACACAACCAACTTTTTCATTTTTTCCTCTAGAGATACCTTTGATGGTTTGGGGTGTAACAAGGTGGGACGCGTCAAGAGTGGTGCCTCTGTTGCTTTTGCATCTATTGTGCGTGGCCTAATAAACTACCAGTAGTTACGTTAGTTTACACTGCGTACTTGTTATAACCTTCCTCAAACTTTTGTTTAATTGTAGACAACGTCTTTCATGTAATTTAACTCAATAATTACTTGTTGACATCTGATGTGCATGCCACGTATTACAACTTAAAAACCAGACTAAAATTAGTAGTCACGAATTTAATGATTCAAAAAGTCAAACTTTACCTAAAAAGTTAAATATATTATATCATGTAATAGAATCATGGGCAAACAAATATGTATAACAATGGTTATGAATGTTCTTCACGTGCATGTAGTGACGTGTTATTAATTTTTTGCAGCACATGCTTAATATTTATGCAACGTCACCTTATTATATGGTTACATGTACACTAGGGGTGAACAGAAACCACACCGTAAACCGCTAAGCTGCTAAAACCGTAAAAAACTGCACCACAAAACTACACCACAAAAACCGCTTCGCGATAAAAACCGGCGGATGGATTTTAAAAGACAATACTTATAATGTGTGAAAGTTAGTAGAGTACTTGAAATATGAATAAGTTGAAAGTATATAATTAGGTTGTTCTACAAAACATCGGCTCATTAGTTGTGTGCGACACTCGTATTGATTTTAAAAGCTTCTTTGGCTCTTTGATAACTCATAGGTTTTACTGTGAAGGGTAATCAAATAACTTCAATAGTAAAAACAATTATTTAGAAACAAGAAAAAACACTTTATAGATTACAAGAGCTTAAATAACAATAACACTACAAGATTTATAGAATCATGATAAAATTTCAGTTCTACTTCATTTAGCGGAGGTTGGCGGGTTTTTTTTTGTCATAATAGTAAATGTGGAAACATTGAATATCATTCGTATTTAGTGAGACATGTACAATGTGAGATTCGCTTGCGTTTGTGGTACATTTATTTCCCACCAGATTCATCAAAACTTTAATATGCTTGCATGCCCTACAACAAGTGAAGTTGACCGTTTATAGAAGAGGTAACCTGATTCACCAAAACCATGAATGACACTAGCAAAGCACTCCATACTCGTCTTTCGAACATAAAGCTTCAAAAAGTACGTGGTACCACAATACACAAGATGTAGAACTTCAATAAATGTTTATGTTACCTTGATTGCATAAGATGAGTATGATTCATGAGAACACGATAAAGAACATACACACAAGAGTTTTGAGTTATTAACCTTTTTATGTAGAGTGTCACACATTAGACATGTAAGTGCACATGTAAACGTTTTACGCTACGTACTAATCTTTTTTTTCTTTTGGTAAAGGGTTACCCGAGAATGTAAGTACTAACCTTTTTTTCCTATTAAAAACAACCTTTTTTTCCTATCCATGTTTTGGTAATTTTTTTTTTACTACTAATTAGCTTAATAAGTTTGTGCATTTTTGTAATCAAGTATTAGATAGAAAACTAATGACAATGAAGAAAAATATAGTTGTTTAAAAAACAAATGTCCAGTTCACATGATTTAAGTATGACTCAAAAACTTACAATCTGAATCAAACCCTTTTCAAAAAATCCACCGGCCAAATGAAAAGACGTATCTAAAGTTTGCTAGAAATACATATGTATACATATATGTATATATTATCAATATTTGCTCTAAGCTTCTATTAAAATTTCAGAAATTTTCTTTTATGATTCAAATCAAGTTAAATATCCATACGGATATAAAGTACATCTAAATAAACAACAATATATAATAAACCTACATTCTGTAAATGATCATTTCTTCAAATCAAACAACCAAAGTAGTTAAAGCCTCTTACAAGAAAATGTGTCCAAACCATGATAGATTTATTTGTAAGTTGAGGTATAAAATCCATTATAATTGATTATCATGTCCCAACAATGAAAATAATCTCACGCTAAACGTCACACATTTTTAATATTTCTCCCATTGTCATGTCTAAAGGAGAATATTTCCTTTGGCATCTAATGCGCAGGGCCGTCCCGTGAATTTGAGAGGCCCTGTGCATTTTGATTATGAGGCCCCAAAACAACCCAAAAATTTAGAATACATGTAAAAAGTAAGGGTAAAAAGAGATAAAGTGCCATACAACGTAAAACTAGTTACGAATGTCATATATGTATTTATCAAATTAAGATTTTGGGCCACAGTGAAAGCATTTATTAATGAAAAATGTATATAGAAAATAAGTTGCATCACGTCCGAAAGGACAAAATTGGATTAAAAAATTTATTTATATAAATATGTTTGAACTTTTTTAAATATATTGCCAAAATACAAGGACAAAACTGTAGATACTATAAACCTCAGGTAGCAAAGTGACTATATCTTAAATTCATCATCTTCTTCCTCACAAATAGCGTATCTACCTCTGTTTTGATTTTTTTTCTTAAATCATTCAAATATAATATACTCTTAAGTTATATAACGTCAACATCTAAAAACTTTAGATTACGTTCTAAATTTTTCTTAACCCCGAATCAATTTAGCCCCTGCATGCCCTCGAAATTTTGGGGCCCTGTGCGGTTGCACAGCCTGCACACCCCAAAATTCGTCCTTGCTAATGCGGGTAAACACTTTTCGATGTCACTAGCCTCCAACAACAACACCTGACCACATATGGGTGCTCCTTGAGCCTTCATATTAATTTTACATTACATTAACCATTTCTCGGTTGTTAACCTCACACAAAGATCATGTGGCGATATACATATCACTGGGAATAAGGCAAGATTTTCCACAAGAATAGTCATTTTTTCCTAGTATTTATCATTTGAATGATATGAAATTCAGTAGGTGAAATTTGCTTCGAGTAGCACTTACGATCGTTAGGTATGAAATACTTGTTCGGGTAAAATTTGCCATACACTAAAGGGTCAATGAATTTTGATCATGTTAACGTGTGTTGAATATCAAGCCATATTGCAATTTCCAACAAAACCATAATATTGTGGGACATGAATACGTAGATCATCAATAGTTTCTGAAAGCGAATGTATTGTATTATGTTTTAGCTCGTATGGCGATACTTTTTGTATCGGTCATGATAATGGATATGTAAGATTATGGAATGCACACATTGGTATACGATATTAATGCCTGGTCACGATAGATCTCGTGAGATCCGTTTCTCTACTTGAGAGCAGAAATATTATTTTAACAATTTAGGATGATGTTCACAAATTAATAGACACGTAAACTTTTGAAGTTTGAGAAATATTAAACTTAAAACGTTCGCGTATCTATCTTTTGAACATTATCCTCACTTTTTCAAAATAGTATTTCCGCTCCTAAATAAGAAACAAATGATACGGCTCTATGAAATAAACACACATTAATCCACTTAGCCATGTACCAATGTGTGCATTCTATAACCTACCATAGGAACACATGTTAAGGGTTCGTTTGGTTTGAAATCGGGTTTTACTTTAAGTGTGGGTTTATAAAGTAGAGGGTTTAGGATTTGATAGATATGAATTAATTATTATATATTATATTAAATAATATAAAGATTAAAATTACAGTTTACTAATATAAAAGTGATATAAATATAAATTCTGTGATGGAGAAATCTACTTGGCCCACACATTTGGAAAACTGACACAAATATGGACAATATTTTCGTAATCTTTTATTTTTGCCAAGATTTGTAGATAGAAAATATTAAGGGTTAACTCCCAATCTTGGGGCCCACAAAAATAAACCAAACAATAAAGTTTAACTTTGATCTCCTGGGTCCACCTCAAGTCCTCAAAATCCACAAACCAAACGCCTCCTAAGAGTATTGGGTATAATTAGGCCCAAATCTGGCGCCAAAGAAAAAAAGTGTGGCACGTAGGGTAAATCGACTTTGGCATTAGAATTTTTTTTTGGCACAACGTTTTCTGCGGCAATAATTGAGGCTCAAAAGATGATGTCAAAATTATTATTATTTTTTAAATTCGATATAAATTAAATAAAACTACATTGAACTAAACAAAACATTAGATTAATAAGAAAACATTACATTAGTAAAAAAACATTACATAAAAATAAAGATTACAATTTTTTCATTGCGGATGGCTAAATGCTCCGCAAGATCGGCTCAAATCTCGTTGTGCTCTCTTCGGTCTTTGAAACATTTTTCGTATTCTTCGACGGTATTGATATTGTATGGATTCATTTTGATAAGTAAAAATTATAAGAAGTAAGGTGAATTGAATTATAAAAATGTTAAGGTTTGACGTAAAGAAAAGAATCGCGAGACCAGGTACAATGCGCCAAAGCGTGGCTCGCGCTCTAGAAACTTGAACATTTATTTTCATGTATATCAATTGTTAGAAAAAACAAGAGACTATGTTGACATATAATGAGATGCAATAAATAAATTACATAAATAGAGTAAAAGGAAAAAAACTGAGCATAAGAGTAAAAGCAAATAGTACTAAGCAATGAAATTTTTTTTGAGCAAAGAGTAAAAGCAAATACTAAGCAGATACGTAGACCGTAGCTTTATGGACACCAAAAAAAGTTATGGCCTTTTTACAATTGGGTAAAAACTATACAATACCATCGTACTTATTAAAATGTACCAACTTTAAACACTTACAATTTAATCGCTAGACATTACCAATGAGCTTTCAAATTGATTATTCACTTTACCAATTGTGTTAGTTTATGTAGTTTTTATTAATATTTATTTTATAAATTTTATATTTTACATTTAAGACTTTTATTTCATATTATTTTCTTTGGCTCTCCCACAATAAAGAGCTAATATACAGGGCCGGCCCTGGCACCGGGCGAGGTGGGCGACGGCCCAGGGCAGCAAATGTTTAGGGGCATCAAATTTTACATTCGTGTATATTAGTTAGGAACAATTTATAGATCTAAGATTGTGTTGGAAGAAAGAAAATGGTGATGGAAGACGATGATATGCAGAAAGAGAGACAGTGAAAAACAAAACTTCAATTATTTAGATGATGTGTGGATGTGTGATACCCACGTGGCAAATAAGTTTTTATTAAAGATTATCAAATATAGTACTACAATACTTTTTAAGCTTTTTATATTTTCTCAAAGTTTTACCTATCTACTTAAATTGTACAGTAATTCTATGTTTCCTGACTTGTAAAAACTAAAAACAATATAGTTTTTTCTACTCGTAAAATGTATGAATCCACTATTATTCTAATTTTTAATATGGATTAAAAATACATCTCGGTTGACTATGAAGATTCAACTCGATAACTTTCGAACTATTCAGAAAAGATAATCGTTTTGAGATTAGTCGACTCATAATGTCGAACCGAAAAACCCAAGTATAACAAAGAAAAAATGATTAAACAAGTAAAAAAAAATAAAACATATTAGTTTATTACTCACATAGTAACATCTTAGAGTACTTTTAAATAAGTGTCGTTTGTTTTAAAGTGTTCGAACTTATAAAATTTATTTTTGTTTTTAGGTGATTACGATACGATGTTTGTTTTTCATGACATGATGATATTAATTTAGCGCGTGCTGATTAAGAATTTAAGATAGATAATTGATGGTTTCATCTTAAGATTCAACTGACAATATCATTACAACAGTTGAATTTTAAAATTGTAATCCTAAGTTTATATCTTATAACACATAATTATATTTATTAATAGAAACTTGATTGAGAGCGACACAACTTGTCTAGGTTAGAATTCTTAAAAATATTTGTTTTAATACGAGGGGCATTTTTTTATCGTCTCGCCCAAGGCATCCGAAAGCTCAGGACCGGCCCTGCTAATATACTCAGCCGCTGCCTTTAGCATTTTGATGAAAGATATTGCGAAACGAGTCTGCCATTAATATACTCGCTTGTTGCATGCACCGCAAAACCAGTTTACACCGATTTTGAAAACCAGTTCGGTTTAAATTGGTTTTAAGCCGGTAGACAACATAAAATGTAAACCGGTTCTCAAACTGGGGGTTTGGTTTAGTCTAAACAGGTCTTTATATAAACCGATTTCTGGTTTCTGGTTTTTTCGGGTTCGATCCCTAAACCGGTTTTTTGTGCACCATTACTTCAAAAAACCGCCGGCTCAAATGCGACATCCATAGAAACCTCTAAATCCTTTTTATAACCTAGAAACTTAGATACGCATAATTTTATAAGCCTCTTTATTTTGGCTTTTGATATTATCTTTTGCGTTACTTTTGTTTAATTTGCCGACAACTCTATTCTTTACAACTTAAATAATTTGTTATCTTCCGTAAATTACCACCTAGGGCATGTTTGGTTCATTGAATTAGATGTAAATTGGTGTAATTGTAAACTAAATTCTAGTTGCATAGTATGTTTGGTTAAATAATGGATGGAATTGTAGTCTTCTATATTACATTGGTCTCACTTTTCTAATATCATCTCAATTACTTGGTGTATGTGAAGCAAAGTTTATAGATTACAAAGTAATCACACCCACTTGCATAAAGGTACACTTTGTAACATGATAATGTCAATTTTGATGCTTAAATTTGAACGAGTATGTACATAACGATCAAGTGTTTTATGTAACCTGGTAATGTCTATTTTATACAAGTATTTGCTAGTGTTATATTTATAAATATGCACAGTTAAGCAAATGTATGAGATCAACTGTGTATATGTTTGTTATGCTATTGCGTATGCAAACATCGCGTCTCGTAGCGCGGGTTTAGAAACTCATTTTGACATATATAACGAACCTGAAAAACTCACAAACGTTAATGGGTGATTTAGTAAAATTTAAATTACAAAATCACTTTGAACCAAACAAGATTATGTAAATAAATTTGCATTTAACTACATTACAACTTGTCAACTAAACAAATCACATATTTTAAAGATTCCAATTACAATTCATCCAAATTACAATTCATTTCATGAATTACAATTATATTAAAAACATTCAACGAACCAAACGGGCCCCTATAGTTTGGTTTTGCTTATATAATGTAAACCCATTTCGGCTTATATAACATAAGTCCCAATTTTGTGGCTTATTTGGAGGTTTATGAGCTTATATAAGTTTATTATATCATGATAAACTTATATAAGCCCCTAAGTCTCAAATAAGCCACAAAATTGAGGTTTACGTTATATAAGCCGAAAATAAGCCATATTTCGGCTTATATTTCATCAACCCTAATTTGTTAAGCTTATTGGTGACCTGTGGGCTTATATAAGTTTATTAAATCATAACAAACTTAGGGGGTGTTTCTTTTTCTATTTGTGCCTCTTAGTGGGAAAAGATGTAGGCCCAAATTCTTTTGGAGCTCTTGTTCTACACTCACACAAAAAGTTTTCTCTTCCCACTAAAAGGCTAATTTAGAGGTTAATATGATAGTACTTAAAAAGTAAACAAGCCCTTAGATAAACTCACAAGTCTTCAAATAAGCTACCAAAATAAGCCGAAATAGGCTTACGTTATATAAGCTACAGCAAACAGCCCTAAGTAGTTTTTGAATTAAATATTATAGAAGATAACAAAAAAATAATATAAGTATCAAAGTAGGAGTATATTACATGAGTGACTAGAAACTCAAGTATGTGCAACATGAAACTGAACAATGCATAAATAAGTTGTTTAAAACGTAAGACTATGAAGTGGTAAATAACACTTAGACCAACAATGTATTTCCATATAACATCAAAAGGATCTTTTCCTAGCTAGCTCGGAATAGTTCTTAAAAGTGGTCGACGAAATCCTCGTACATAACCCAATCTCAACAGCGATAATAAAGGAACATAGAAAGTATGTATAGAGAAGGAAATGCCAAACCCACCCCTCTGCACACGACGCGCAATATATTGGTGTCACGCATGACACATGAAAACCCGCAAACAAAATGGATTAACTAATAATGGACAGTTAAAAGATTAGAGTTAACTACATAAACGGTCATTGTGTGTTTTGTTGGTATTTCAAATTACAGTTTCAGACCACTTTTTCGTTTGCGAATCCGACGTGATCCCTGTGGTTTTAACATGTCTAGCTAGTATTCTATCCATTTTGACATGAACCGACCAATATACTTCCACCTAAAAAATTAATTATAGGTACTAAACGACTAAATTTAATAAAGTTAGACAAAAGAACTAAATTCTAGACCGAATTATATCAAACTTTTTTCAATAGAAATTAAACTACGAAAATTGTTTATGTAGTCCACTAAAAAAATCATATTATAATTCTAGAACGAATTATATCAAACTTTTTTCAATAGAGGTTTATGACAAAAAGCTCTTTTTCTTGATTTTTTATACAATTCATTTCTAAAAGTGTAAATTTTTTGTTGTCAGTAATAATTAACCATTTTGTTAAACGTGTTATGCGTGGCGCCACTATACCGTACATCGTTTAGCCTATTCATTATAAAAAATGCGCAAAAAGTGCTCTATCTTTTTTGAAAATAGGCAAAATGTGCTCATATGTATCAAATGAGCAAGATTTGCCACCTCTAGAAGCTAGTGTGACTTGGATTTTCCTTCTCTACACACACTTTCTGTTTTCATTTTAGTACGGTAAAGATTCAATTGCGTATAACTCAAGGACTATTTTGAGCTACGAGAAGCGTCTTTTGGTATTATTAGGAAATACATTGTCGCTGTTAGTTAATTCATTATGTCATAGCTAGTTTTAAGTTTACAACAAATTGTGTATTCACTTATTTTGTTAAATATCGTGTTGCATGTACTTGAGTTTCTAGTTCAGTCATGTAATTATACTCATACATAATACTTAATCCAAGAACTATTTAGGGGCTAGGGGCTATTTGTTTTAGCATATATGTTTGGCAAAACTACATGTAAGCTGTAAGCTGTTAACTGTAAGCTGTTAACTGTAAGTTGTAAGCTGTTTGCTAAAAAGCTATTAATTTTAATCAAAGTGTTTGGTATATTAGCTATTAACTATAAACGTAAGATGTAAAATGACTTAAAAGGACATATTTTAATAAATTATAATATGGTTGGAGGTTATATCAGTAATTTACAGCTTTAACAGCTCTTGACAATCTAAAAAGCTGTATGGAACAGCTTTTTATTTAAGAGCTATTTGGTTAAAATAAAAAGCTAACAACTCTAAAAAAATGTTGTGCCAAACAGAGCTATTAGATTATTTTTTTAACAAAAACGCTAACAGCTCTATAAAAGGTTTAGAAAAACTCTTACCAAAATGGACCCTAACTTCATTTCGGCTTATATAATATAAACCTAAATTTTGTAGTTTATTTGAAAACTTAATTTCGGCTTATATAATATAAACCTAAATTTTGTAGTTTACTTGAAAACTTATGGACTCATATAATTTATTTAATATTATAAACCTGTATATGCCCCCGTAAGTCTCTTTGTAAGCTTAAAAAGTGAGAGTTTTATGAAATATAAACTCAAATATGCTTTATTTCGGTCTTATATAACATAGAACTTAATTTTATGGCTTATTTTGAGACTTGAGGTTTATAAGTTTATCATGATATAATAAACGTATATAAACTCATAAATTTTAAGATAAACCATAAGATTGAAATTTATGTTAAATAAGCCAAAATAAGCTTAATGTATATAAATAATGTATATGCCATGGTTTGAATATGTAGGTTGATTACTACTATAAAAAAATGCCTAGCTAGTGTTACCCATTATACTAGAACATAATTTGTTATTTAGTTTCCTATATGATTTACAAATGGCAAAATATAATATAAAAATAAGCTTATGAATGCGCACAATATTGTTTATGTTAATGTTAATTATAAAAGAGCTAGATTTCACCTTCGTGTTAAATTTCTGAGAGCACCTATTTGAACTGTGACAATGATAGAATCATCGTCTTCATCTTGTCGTGGCTTCTGAAATGAAAACAAAGATGGTGAAGAAAAATAGTCACCCTAAACACACACAACATACCAAATAAAAAATAATTCATTATATGTTATCTGGTAAGTATTGTTAGACTTTATAACACATGAGATGAGCAATATAGGCTATAATCTACTTACAAATACATGATTTTTAATTGGTGATATCATAGTAAAGTATTAGAGAAATGTGATAAAAGTAAGCACAAAGAACACTTGAAAATGAGTGAGTATATATAGTAATAAATTAAATGGAACTTAAATGAGACACAAAAGAGGTAGTTGGGTAGTTGTGTTGGTATTTAAGATGGTCTTGCTAGTGGCATTAAATGGGTATGTAACGTGTTGGTGTTTTCATAAATTTATATAAGGTCAGTTAGGGTGCTGTTAAGCATTAACTTCATTCACCTAGTTCTTTTTTAAAATTTATTTTAAAAAGGCAACACTAACATTGAACAAAATTCATTCACCTAGTTGGTCAATTCAGTTACATCCTTCTTTTTCTGTATTACAATTTGAATTTCAAATTTCAAAGTTTGAGTGCCTAGTGGCGGATCAAGAAACTTGACGAAAGGCATGATGCATTATGTTTTAAACAAAGAATGGTACACATTTAATGTAAAAGTATATAATAAAACGTCTTTGTTCATGCTAGCAATGGTGCCTGTATGCACGTGTATACCCTAAAGTCTGAACCCGAAGTATGGCGACTTTTGTACTCACCTTGTGAATCACAACGCCTCTGTGGCTCTGTGTAACTTGTTACTTGTTGACATCTGATGTGGCATGCCACTTGGTACAACTCATCAACCACCTTAACTAAATTAGTATTCGAAAATTAGTTGAATCAACAAGTCAAATTTGTATACAATGAAACGTGATCATGGGCAAACAAATGTCTTTGAATCATCTATAATTTAGATAAATAGAACAGAGGTTATGAATGTTCTTCACTTGCATGTCATGCTGAACTATTTGTTATTTAATATTCATGCAACATCACCTTATTGTATTATTGTATGGTTACATGTACACCAAGATGCATTGAAGCAATATAAGTTTAGTTAAACGACAATACTTAGAATGAACCACTTGAAAGTATAGAATTAGGTTGTTCTACAAAACATCGGCTCGTTAGTTGTGTGCGACATTGGTAGTGATTCTAAAAACTTCTTTGGCTCTTTAATAACTGATAGGTTGTACTGTGAAGGTTAAGCAAATAACTTTAATAGTAGAAACTATAATTTAGAAGAGAAAAAACAGTTGTATGAATAACAAAATTTAGAACAATTACTTTAAGATTTGCAGCACCATAATAAAATTTGAGTTCTACAACATTTGCTAGAAGGTTGGCGGGTTTTTTTTTTCATATAAGATATTGAAACATCACATGTCATTAGTATTTAGCGAGACATATATACAATCTGAAATTCACATGCATATTTGTTACATTAATTTTCCAACAGTTTCATCAGAATTGTAATTTGCTTTCATGACCTGCAACAAATGAACTTGACTCTTCATGGAAGAGGTAACCCGATCTGCCAAAAGGTTGTATGACACTAGCAAAGCACTCTATACTTGTCTTTCCATCATAAAGTTTCACAAAGTAGGTGGTACCACAATAAAAAAAGATGTAAGAACTTGAATAAATGCTTTGATAAGATAAAACAACTGTTTTTATTCAAAGTAATTGTATGATTTAAAATTTTACTCTTTATATCCATCTAACTCAATTAAGTATAATCTATTCTCAATATTTACATCAAAGGATTGAGAGTTTCAACCTTATATAGTTGCATAATAAGATTTCGGGTTTTGAAAAAGATCTAATTAATGTGTTAAGTTATTGCGAGAAAATCACAAAAAGATATAATTTTAAAGGGTGACAAGTGATATGAGTACATATAAATGATCGATATTCAATACGCAAGATGAACCGAACATTAACATGTCAAAACATTGCATGTCATTAGTCTTTAGTGAGACAAATTTATAATGTGAGATTGGCACGCTTCTGTGTCACATTAATTCTCCATCAGAGTTTGCTTTCATGACCTGCAACCAGTGAAGTTGACCATTTATGGAAGAGGTAACCTAATCCGACAAATGCTTGTGTGACACTAGCAAAGCACTCAATGCTAGTCTTTCTAGCATAAAGTTTCAAAAACAACGTGGTACCGCAATACACAAGATGTTACAACTTAACTAAATGTTTCTAAAAGAGTTTCAACCATATATAATTGTATAATAAGGAGGTTTCGGGTTTTGAGAAATATCTAAATAATGAGTTAAGTCATAGCGAGAAAATCCCAAAAAGTTATAATCTTAAAGGGTGACGAATAATATGAGTACATTAAATGATCGCTAAATGAACCGACCAACAATTTAACTAACTTAAATAGATGGATTATGGATAGACGACCCATTTGATTTTTATTTTGTATTTTACATTTATGTTGTACTTTAGTACTTTATATTCCATTAACTGATGTAATGTAACTTCATGAAAAATTGTTTTTCTTAACGAATAAATTTATAGTTCTACATTGCTATTGAGTATCAGTTCGATAACCACGCCTAAAACTTCTTTCTAAGTCCATTACTTTTACGTTGATTCCATAACGTGGGTATGATTTGCGAACACATTAAAAAACACATAAGCACATGTATAAGTGTTAAGCTACGTACTAAAGTATTTTTTTTTCTTTTTGGTAAAGGGTTACACGAAAAATTAAGTACCAGCCTGGTAATTTTTGTTCTACTACTAATTAGCTTAAAAAGTTCGTACATTTTTTTAACCAGGTCATAGATAGAAAACTAATGGCAGTGTGGATATATATATAGTTGTTCAAAAAATAGATGCCTAGTTCGCATGATTCGAACCCTTTTTCATTAAATCTACCGACCACAAGAAAAGGTGTATCTAAATTTTGCTAGAAATACATATATATATATATATATATATATATATATATATATATATATATATATATATATATATATATATATATATATATATATATATATATATATATATATATATATATATATATATATATATATATATATATATATATATATATATATATATATATATATATATATATATATATATATATATATATATATATGTATTATCAATATTTGCTCTAAGCATGATTCAAATCAAGTTAAGAATCTATAGGGACACAATGTACATCTAAAATATACAATACTATAAAATAACCTACATTATGTAGATGATTATTTCTTTAATTCAAACAACCAAATTAGGTAAAACATGTTACGAGAGAATGAGTCCAAAACATGAGGTTCAATAACTTATAAGTGCATGTGTGAAAATTTTATTTGTAAGTTGAGGTATAAAATCCAAATTATATTGATTAGCATGTCCCCAACAATGATAATAGTCTCCGACTAAATGTCAACATTTTGAATATTGCTCCCATTGTCATGTCAAAAGGCAAATATTTCCTTCCGTATATGATCTGGCTAAACGCTTTTCAACACCACTCCAACAGCAACCCCCGAACACATATGGGTGTTCCTTTAGCCTTCAGATTAATTTTCCAGTAGCCATCTCCTGGTCGATAACCTCACACAAAGCACATGTGGCGATATACATATCATTGGGACTAAGGCAAGATTTGCCACAAGAATAATCATTTATTTCCTGCTATTGGTCATGTGAATGATATGCAATTCAATAGGTGGAATTTGATTCAAGTAGCACTCACGATCTCTATGTATGAAATGCTATTTCGAGTTAAAATTTCCATACATTAAAGGATCGCGAAAATGAGGTTTGATCGTGTTAACGTGTGTAAGATATCAAGCCATATTGCAAATTCTAGCAACACCAAGAAACTGTAGGACATTAAACAGGATCATGTATATCATCAATAGTTTCTGAAGCAACTGCATTGCATTATGTTTTAGCTCATATGACAATACTTTTTGCACAGGACATGATGATGGGTATGTAAGATTGTGGAATACACATAGTGGTATATGGGATTAACATATGGTCACAGTAAACCCCGTGATATCCGTTTCTCTATCTGAGAGCACAAATACTATTTTAACAAGGATGATGATATTCACAAAATAATAGATACACAAACTATTAAAGTTTGGGATAAACTAAAATTCAAAAGCTCTTATATATCTTATGAACATCCTCCCCACTTTTTCAAAATTGTATTTCCACCAGCTTTACGATATGAACACACATTAATTCACTTATCCATGTACCACTGTGTGCATTCTATAATCTTACATATCCATCATTATAATTAACCAGTGCAAAATCTATCGTCACACGAGCGGTAACATAACACACTGCATTTGATTTGAGAAAACATATATGAAATATGCGATAGTGTATTAATATCCCACATTTTTATAGTATCGCTGACGGAATTTGGAATATGGCTTGCTATGCTTCACGCTTCAACGCAATCAAACTTTATCTATATGATCCTTTAGTGTATGAAAATGTTTACCCAAAATATCAATCTAAACATAAAGATGATAAGTGCTACTCGGAGCAATTTTCACATGATGAATTTTCACTTTTGACATCACACCTTTTAGGCCTCAAACGTCACCTATAAATAAAAGCAAATCATGCTTCATTACTTGCTCAACAATACATATTCTAGCGTGCTATGAAACATAGTGAATAAAAAACGGATCG
>JANFOE010002752.1:0-12543 GCA_025667525.1 Glebionis coronaria
GAGGTGATGAGTTTATTAATAAATCAGGTGGCCAGTCAGTTGCCAGAGTAGTCAATACATGACTAAAGGTCCACATAAATATAAAATAAATGGGATAAATAATATGACAAAAGGTATATGCTTAATAATAAAACATAGAAAGGTGAAATTATACAAATTCCATAAATAAGTAGTACAACAGTTGACAAAGTCAATAAGGTGAAATCAGGGGTTTTACAGCACAATCCCGTTATTTTAGCTTTGTCCTCAAAGCTTAAGATGAAGTCATTGGTCAGGTGAACAAGTGTGGGTACTTGGTTTTGAACGAGTCTTCTCGTTCCCAAGTGAACTCAGGGCCTCTCCTAGAGTTCCAACGTACTTTGACCAACGGGATACGACTGCGTTTCAATTTCTTAACTGTTCTCTCCATGATTTCTACTGGTTCCTCTGTGAACTGGAGTTTGTCGTCAAACTGAACTCCTTCTAATGGCATAGCCAATGGTTCTTCAGCATAACACTTCTTCAAGTTAGACATATGAAAGGTAGAGTGTACCCGACTCAGTTGTTGGGCCAACTCTAAACGGTAAGCTACTTCCCCGATCCTGGCTATCACTTTGAAAGGGCCAACATAACGTGGATTCAGCTTTCCACGTTTGCCAAAATGTACCACACCCTTCCAAGGAGATACCTTGAGCATAACACGGTCACCTACTTCAAATTGCATAGGTTTTCGCTTCAGGTCCGCGTAGCTCTTTTGTCGATCGCGGACAGCTTGAATTCTCTGCTTAATGAGGACAATCTTATCTGAAGTCTCTTGGATTAATTCTGGTCCGGTGAGTCGAAACTCTCCTACTTCTGCCCAACACACAGGTGAACGGCATTTGCGACCGTACAGTGCCTCAAAAGGGGCAGCCTTAATACTGGCATGATAACTGTTGTTGTAGGAGAATTCCACTAAAGGGATGTGGTCAACCCACCCACTTCCAAAGTCAATTACACATGCTCGCAGCATGTCCTCTAGAGTCTGAATGGTTCGCTCACTTTGTCCATCCAGTTTGTGGATGATAAGTTGTGCTCATATCCAATTTGGTACCTAAGCTCGTTGAAAGGCATTCCAAAAATTTGAAGTGAACCTACCATCTCTATCACAAATTATTGAGACTGGTATTCCATGCTTGGTCACGATCTCCTTCAGGTACGTTTTTGTCCAGTTTGGCCAGGGAATCGTTCTCCCTAATTGGCAGAAAACGGGCGGACTTAGTGAGATCGGTCGACAATCACCCAGATAGTATCGTAACCGTGAGATGACTTTGGGAGTTTGGTGACAAAGTCCATAGTGATGTTGTCCCACTTCCATTCCGGTATCTCGGGTTGTACAAGCAAGCCCGATGGTCTCTGGTGTTCAGCTTTGACACGTGCACATGTCAAACACTTCTGAACGTAGGTGGCAATGTTGGCTTTCATATTCGGCCACCAATACAACTTCTTCAATCCTGATACATCTTCTCAGATCCGGGATGTATAGAATATATAGACTTATGAGACTCGTGCATGATCACGTTCCTCAAGTCTCCATAACAAGGTACCAACTTCGTCCGTGAAGGCATAGGGTTCCATCTGTCCTTGTTCTAGCTTTTCCTTAGTAAGGTCGGTCCTGAGCATTCCTCCAACATCTTCCTTCACAAGGTTTTCAGGTAATTGGGCTTGAGTCTGAGCTTCCAAAATCTGTTTGGGTAAGTCCAAACTGATCGTCATAACTAATGCCCGAACTCTCATAGGAGGGTCCGTATCCTTACGACTTAGAGCATCTGCAACCACGTTTGCTTTACCGGGGTGGTATTTGATCTCGCAGTCGTAGTCACTCAACAACTCAATCCAACGACGTTGTCTCATGTTCAGCTCCTTCTGGTCCAATATGTGTTTGCAAGCTTTTGTGGTCAGTATGCACTTGTACATTTTGTTCCGTATAGGTAATGCCTCCAGATTTTGACAGCAAAGACCACGGATCCCAGTTCCAGATCGTGAGTGGTATAGTTCTTCTCGTGCTTCTTCAGTTGTCTTGAAGCATAGGCGATCCTTTCATTCTCTGCATCAATACTGCACCTAAGCCTTTGTGTGAGGCATCGCAGTACACAATGAAATCATCGTTGCCCTCGGGCAAGGCCAGAATAGGTGCACTACACAACTTCTGCTTAATCAGTTGAAATGCTGCTTCTTCTTTCTCTCCCCAATCAAACTTCATTCCCTTCTGTGTGAGCTTGGTCATTGGCTTGGCTATTTTGGAGAAACCTTCAATAAATCTACGATAGTACCCGGCAAGACCTAGAAATTGGCGGATCTCCGTCGGTGATTTAGGAGATGCCCAATCTTTGACAGATTCGACCTTTGCTGGATCTACGTGTATGCCGTCACAATCAATGACATGACCAAGGAAGTGCACTTTGGGAATCCAGAATTCACATTTGGAGAATTTGGCATAGAGTTGTTCCTCCTTGAATACCTTCAGTACTTGTGCAAGATGTTCCCCGTGTTCTTGTTCGTTCTTAGAATAAATGAGTATGTCGTCAATGAAGACTATCACGAATTTATCCAAATAAGGTCTGCACACGCGGTTCATAAGGTCCATGAAAATAGCGGGTGCATTGGTCAGCCCGAAAGGCATAACCTGAAATTCATAATGACCGTAACGGGTTCTGAAGGCTGTCTTTGGAATGTCTTCCTCCCTGACCCTCAGCTGATGGTATCCAGATCTCAGATCGATCTTGGAATACACACTTGACCCTTGTAGTTGGTCAAATAAGTCGTCAATGCGAGGTAGCGGATAACGATTCTTCACTGTTAATTTATTAAGTTCTCTGTAGTCAATACACATACGGAAAGAACCATCCTTCTTTTTGACAAATAGAACAGGAGCTCCCCACGGAGAGGAACTGGGTCGGATGAATCCTTTGTCAGATAATTCTTGGAGTTGTTCAGCTAGTTCTTTCATTTCTGATGGTGCTAACCGGTATGGAGCTTTTGCTACAGGTGCAGCTCTGGGAATCAAGTCAATTTGAAATTCCACTTGTCGGGTCGGTGGTAAGCCTGGCAACTCATCAGGAAATACTTCGGGAAAATCCCGGACGATAGGTACGTCCTTGATTTGTCTCTCCTCGGGTTTGTCTTCTTCCTCAGTTTGGGAAATGTGAGCCAGAAAGATAGGGCATCCTCTCAGTAAGTATTTCTGAGCTTTGGTACAAGAGATGACACTAAGTCTGGTGTCAGTGAGGTCAGTGTTATCGTCTCCTCTAATGATTAAGATCTCGTTTCCCCAAGGAATACGGACTAGTTTTTCATCACAAACAATGACTGCGTGGTATTTTGCTAACCAGTCCATGCCGATAATTACATCAAAACTACCAAGGTGTACTGGGATAAGGTCAATATTGAACGGATGTTTCGAAAGGTTTAAGGTACAACCTCTAACGATGGTGTTAGTGACTACAGTTTTACCGTCAGCTAGTTCTACAGAATAACGGTGATCTAAAATCGATGGGACGACTTCTAACACATTGCTAAATTCAGTGGATATAAAGCTTTGGTCTGCTCCAGTATCAAACAAAACAGATGCATAACGATTGTTTAGTAGGAACGTACCAGTAACGACATTTGCATCGGGGTTGGCTTTTGCATTGCCGACCACGTACACTCTGGATGAAGCTCCTCCACTGTTCTTGTTCTGGTTGGCCCGCTTAGGGCAACTTGGTCTTACGTGTCTCGGTGCTCCACACTCATAGCACACAACTCCTTTCTTGGGTCCGTTTCCATTTCCTCCGATAACATTACGGTTTCCTTGCTGTCCATTCCCGTTCCCACGAGCATTATACCCGCCCCTGTTGTTGTAGTTCCCAGTGTTCTGATTGGGTCGGGCCTGAGTGACAGCATTAACTCGACAGGTCTTAGCAAAATGACCTACTTGTCCACATTTGTAGCAGGTCTGGCATGGGCTATCAGTAGTGTGATGATAATTGCACTTTGAGCACAAAGGTTTGGCGCCCACGTACGAGTTAGCTCCTGCAGAAGTAGCACTGTAAACCTGTCCAGCATGTTGTTTCTTAGGATGCTGCTGGTGCTGACTGCGGAAATACTCGTCTGCCTTTCGTTTGTTGTCAGTGTGCCTCTCAGATATGGTACGGACTCTTTTGTTTATCAACTCAGTAGCAAACTCAATAGCATTCTCGACGGTAGTAGGTCGAGATGCGAGTACACTGTCGTGAATGGTGTCTGGGAGTCCTCCCACATACTTCTCAATCTTATCATCCTCTTCCACAAACATCCTGGTGCACATTAGGGTCAACTCTTGGAACCTCTGGTTGTACGCAGTGATGTCATTGTTTCTGCATTTGAGATCCCACAATTTGATCTCTAGTTTCTTCATTTCTCCCCTTGGACAATATTTCTCCGTCATTCTTTCCTTCAGCTCGGTCCAGCTGAGAGTATAGGCAGCATCGTGTCCAAGGGTAGCAACAACAGAGTTCCACCAAGTCAGAGCACTCTCAAGTAAGGTGCAGGTGGAAAACTTCACTTTGTTCTCTTCTGTACAGTCGCTGATGCGGAACACAGTCTCCAATCTCTCAAACCACTGCATTAGTTCCACTACTCCTTCTTTTCCTTTGTAGTAGGAAGGCTTGCATTTCAGAAAGTCGAGGTAAGAGCAACCTCTGGTGGCTTGGTTGTTCCTGCGAGCGTTGGAGTTTAGACTATCATCCCCATTCCTACTGGCAGCCATCGCAGTTGCGATTCCCTGATCAATCATCTCCCGTAGTTGGGCAACAGTGATATTTTGGGTAGCGGCCGCGTTGTTGGGTTCGGTAGTCAGTCTAGTGATTGCCATTTGTCTATAGTCATATACAAAATGATATCATTAGTTTCATGTATTAGTACAGTTTATATTGAGGTGCATAAAAAAATGTATGCATAGAATTCACAACAAATTTGGCAACCTGTTAAGAGTTCACAATATAATACAGCACATAATATAACAAACGATGACGAGTACATGCCATTTCTAGAATAAGAATATAGTACAAAATGCACAACCTAATCCAAGACAGAGCATAGCCCGCCTGTCTGGGATGGTGGTACATATAATCTAAGGTACATCGTCTACAATCTAAAAGTACAGTACAAGGATACAACTGATGAAAGAAAAGTACAAATACAAAAGATCCTAAATCATGCGAGCCGGGATGCAACCCTAATAGCTTGTCATGATATACAGAAATCTAGTATAACTAATCTAGCCACGTCTAACAGACTCCTCGGAAGCTGCGGGTGCCGCTGGTGGTGGTGGGGCAACTGGTGCCCTCCTAGCATCCTGCATCTCTGTCAGCGCAGTCCTGGTCTCCTTGAGCAGTCGGAGTGCCTCAAGAAACTGGTCTCTGAAAGTCTGCTGAGCTCCTCTGAGATGAGCGGTCTCTGATGTCAATCCCTGATGTCGGACATCCTGGAGGTCGAAGAAGATAGCAAGAGTCTGCTCCATGGACGATAGAGAGGTCTGAGTCTCTGTTTGCTGGCTCTGGAGCGAGTAGATCTGCTCACGTAGGAACTCATTCTCATCCAGCAGCCACTGGATGGAATGGTAAGTAGTAGACCACGCTCCTCGGGCGGCGTGCGCCTCCGAACTCACAGTCCAAGATAGAAGGTCCTGACGCTGCTGTAGAACAGCGCGTCCCGCCGATAGCAGAGCATGAATGTCTGCTACATCCTGTGCCTGGCGTGCGGCCAGTGCAGCAATCTGGGCCTGGATGGGGTCTGCCTGTCTAGCCCGGGAACCCTCTCCGATCTCATAGGTGGAGTCGAGAGGTGCCTCGTACCTCCTCTTACGAGGTGGTAGAGACTCCGGAGCATAACCCTGAAGGGTAGAGGCTGGTGGTAAGGGTGGCAAGGCAAAAGTCGGTGAGACCTCTTCCCCAGCGGGGGAAACAGATGAGATAGGTGGAGTGGAGATAAGTGCCTCCAATGATGCAGCATCGACTGAAGTGTGGCTGTCGTCTGCGTCACTAGCAGATAGCCATCCACATAAGACGGTAGTCGGCGATACGGCAGCAGGAGTATCGGTAGGTGATGTCATGATAATCTGAAAGTAATATAGTTTTAATTGACATAAGTATAAACTTACTCAAATTAAAAGTTTTGGGAAATAATAATTTAATTTATATGATAGTGCCGTTAGTATGGCGATATAGAAGGTTACGTTAATACTTAATAGATTAATCAACCGGGTGTTAATAATCAATGCACAGTCAATCACACAATCGATGTATGCTCTACAATCTATATGCTTAACTATTCTAATCCCGAAAATCCCAAAAGATTTTTAAAAGCAGTTATAGTCCAGATTATATAAAAATTTTATTTTTATATTTATTTTAATTTTGCTCTGATTCTCTATAACTATCGCTCTGATACCATTTCTGTGACGCCCCCAAATTGAGTCAAATGCAGCGGAGGTAATATTTGGGTGTCACGTAGGTGGATCAACAGCAGACAGATTATAGAGCGACAGATAAAAGATTATCCTTACATTTATTACATGATTAAAAGTGCAAATGTTCTTAAAACAAGTCTTAAACAATATTCAGTAGTTTGAATTATTCCCCGGTTTATAAAACCCCAGATGAGCTCTATAAATGCAGCCTATCATGATGATTGACTCCATGCACACCAATACCTGCTTTAGTTTCCTGAGAAAACATGCTTAGAGAGTCAACATAAAGTTGGTGAATTCACAGGTTTAATTAAAATAAGTTTGGACATATAAACATTCACTGAAGTAGTAATGCACAAAGCATTAATACTTAAAAGTAATTACATTTCCATATTGCCCGAAACTGAAACTTGACAGTTAAGCCCTTAACAAATAAGGGCCCTTCGCCTTATCATTATCAAAGCACCCATAAATAATAATGTACTGACATGTGAAACATCTGTTGTCCTGGCCTAGGCACAGTGAGCATGACTCACCCAGATGGGGACGGTCAATCCCAAATAGATCTATTTATAACATTCAGGCAATTCAAAAATTCTAACAGTTTCGGATGCACGGGTCATGCGGGTTCATCTACAATAGGCATTGTAATCAAAAGTTTTGCAGTTCAGTTTACGTCCATAAAATAAAATATGTTGCATGTTCTCTTCCCCATAAAAGAGTTTAAAAGTTTGTCAATATATAAAAGTGGGGCCATGAACTCACCTCAATAGTACAGCAATTAGCCAATAGATAAGTCTGATAGGGATGCTCACGATACAGTCAACGACCTAAATAATTATAAGGTCTCAGTAAATGCATAATATAAATGCATAAAAGTTCCAGAATAAATCTGTACATGTTTAAACGGGTTTAAGTATTTAATAATAATACTTGAAATTTGTTCGTCGAAGTACAAGTTCTAATAGTATTTATTTTAGGTGTAAAATAAATAATAAGGTTTAATTAATTAATTCGCTTAATTAATATTTTGTACTTACGTTGTTATAAAACACTTTAAGTATTCATATAGGATGGTTTTATATATATTTAAAGCGATAGGAAAATAAATATAATTAATATATTTATTTTATAAGTTAACCATTTACAATTTATATTTAATATATAAATAAGGTTTATAAATGTATGACATTTATTTAAAATCCATGTTTACGTAAGATTTACATTTATTAAGTTATAGGTTTGAAAATAACAACTGTTACATTTATTTAAGTTTTACGTTTAAATAAATGACTTAAAATATATAAGGTTTTAAGGTTCGTAATAATTGTATAAAAGTACGTTTTAGTCCTTTTAAATAAACGGATACTCGCGATTAAATTACTTTTATACCCCCAGGGTTTCTAAATCTTTCAAGTATTTACAGTTTTGGTCCCTCCTAGTTACACGTGTAACTAGGGTTTCTTAAAGTTTCATAAAATGTCAATTTTGGTCCTTATAGTATGCGGCATATTCTAGGGCTTATAATAGTTTCACTTAATGGCAGTTTTAGTCCCTGAAGTTTCGGCTAGTATTAGGGTTTATTATAAGTTACAATTATGCCCCCTAGGGCTTGTTTATGTTTCGGCTTTAGGCAGGTTTAGTCCCTAGGGTTGCTTAGTGTTGTATTAAGTTTAGTAACTTGACACTTTTAGTCCCTAAGGTTAATATTATGTCACGGCTTGTGTCCAAAGTGGTCCTTAGGCTTTCCAAAGTTTACACAACTTACCCTAATATTTTAGTAATCTCTTTTTAGTCCTTTTTAACTTTACAAAGTTTCGGATATGTGCAAAACACCCCCTTATACTCTCGGCAATATTTAAAATGGGATTCAAAGTTTATGTTTTTGAAATGAAATTTTCTACACTTATCTATTTAGATCCCTTATACTTTATAAATTTACAATTTAGTCCAAAAGTATTATATAAGCTATTTTTAATCCGAAAATTTATATATATATTATTTTAGTTTCAAAACTTCTTAGATCTATTATTTAAATCCAAAATAATTATAGATCTATATTTTTAATAGGTAACTTTATAAAATCATAACTTTGACACTAAAAGTCTTATAAAACATTTATTTAATAAAAAGATTATTTATCTAAGCAAAGTATTATAGTGAGCTTAAACTAATCTTATAAGGCCTAATAGTGATCTTAATATTTTAAGGCACCTAATAACATGAAGCTATTATTTCTAGTTATATCTAAATATTACAAGGTCACTCAAAATCATCATATGAGCTTAAAGCTCATGTCCCATTTTATTTGCATGGTTAGGTTTTCATGATTTTATAAGTTAAACAAGGTCATGTTGATGTGTTCTTCCAAGTTGACAAGTTTTTACATCAAGTTTTACTATATATAAAAATTAGCCGTGGGTTTTACCTTGGTTTTTAGGGTTTCATGTTTGTTTAAATGTTAACTTTACCAAAATAAACATGTACACATAAATATATATGAATGTAATGTATTGAAAAAGATAGGTTTTAACTTGGACTTACTTGTTTAGTTAGGTTTAGGAATGATATGAGAATAGGTAGAAACAAGTGACAAGCTTTCAACAATGGAGGTCTAGGAAAACATAGGCATGCCGTGGGCTTCAAGGAGTCTCCTAGGTTTCTTGTTCTTGCTTCAATGATCAAGGTTTCTTGTAGGTTGAGCTTAGGATTAGCCTTTAGGTTGTAGAAGACATAGTATGGATGTAGTAGTAAACTTTGGAGGTTTAAAAATGGTGGTGAAGGTGTTGTAGCCGTGAGTTGAGAGAGAAGAGAGTGAAATGGAGAAAATGTTTTGTGTTGTGTGAAGTGGGTGTGTTTGCCACGGCTTAAGAAGAGAGAGGGACAAGATTTTGCAAATCTTGTACCTAGTACCCAAGATCTTAGAGGATATTGGTTGGATTTGAAATATCTTCCAATTATTTGACACATGCCTAAACTAGAAAGTCCACTTCCTTCCCATTTGGTTTGTGTCCGTGTGTTTGCAAGTCAAAGTGGGGGACAAAACTTACAAGTGTAGTAGGTTGCATGGAGGTTGAGTGTGTAAGTGCATAAGTGTGCTTTGGTGTAAGTAAAGCATGGTTAGGTGTAAGTAAGACATGGTTTATGCATGTATTAGTATAGGGTATTAGTGGAGTGCATGATTACATAGGTTACTTGTAGCTAGTTGAATCAAATGATGGTATTGCATGCAAGCATGCACATACACGTTTTACATAGGCTTGGGAGAGGGGTTTTGGGTAAATTTTGCCAAGTGTTGTATGATAATAATAGTCTTTGTATATTATTATAGGTACTTGTGGTGTTGTAGGTATTTTTGTTGAAGCTTTTAGATAATTTAATGAAAGTGTATAAAATATATCATTGTAAGTATTTACTTGAAGAAATAAATAAATGACACTGTTAAAATAGTGTACATTATATTTAGAGTGTTAGGTGTTTATTCCTTTTAAGTATTATATGTAAATATATACATATAAAAATAATTCAAGTACTTTAATAAATAAATTAAGTAAGGTTACAGTTTATCTTAAAATATGTACTGAGGTGATGAGTTTATTAATAAATCAGGTGGCCAGTCAGTTGCCAGAGTAGTCAATACATGACTAAAGGTCCACATAAATATAAAATAAATGGGATAAATAATATGACAAAAGGTATATGCTTAATAATAAAACATAGAAAGGTGAAATTATACAAATTCCATAAATAAGTAGTACAACAGTTGACAAAGTCAATAAGGTGAAATCAGGGGTTTTACAGCTCAATGTCTCAATAATACATACCAGCATCAATCTCTAACCTGCCCTTGTTTTGATTTTGTGACTGGACCCCGCTATAGTATATACCAACAGCCTATTGGTGACCCCTGGGTTGAACCCAGGTGGAAACAAAAGATAACCACCACCACTTTTACGTACAAATCATTGTTTTCATACCCCCCCCCTTATACGTTCACCCCCTCAAAATATTGTCAGTCAGAACCACCTGCTCAAGTGATAGACATCCACCAACCACCCTTCTTCTTACAAAAATGCCGTAAAATTTGAACCTGCTCAACTGATGACACCCACCACCCTTTTCCATCTATCTATGAATTCCATTCTCCAATAACATCAATCAACTCAGTATCATCTCAGTCAGAACCTGCTCAACTTCCAATTCCGCCTGCATACAAACAACAACGGTCCTAGTGACACCACACCAAAGGCAGTTAGCATTAAGTAACCCTAGGTACTGTACGTGTCTATGGAGTACCTTCCTTATTTACAAGGACAAAATGACATCTAAAGCTCCATGCATGCTGTTTCTTGTTTCTTATTTCTAGCAACTCCTTTTTCCATCACACCATCATAACACCAACTTCCTCCGCCACCCCCGCTCCTAAAACAATTTTAAGTTGATGCCTTAAAATGATTTTAAACAGATGTAGCAAAACCATATTAAAAACACGTTTCTATGCTCTTTTTTTTTGCTAAATGTGTTCCTATTCGATAGAAAACATATTTATATGATAATAAACTTAAAATAAAAATTTTAATATAATCAAATTATTTATTTAAGACTGATTACTTAGCAAAATCAATTCACTATCAAGTCAAATCTTACTTTCTCCTCGTTTTCAGATGATTAAAGCTTGATATACATGACTAATTCTACAATAAGTTATGGTTTATATTACCTGAGAGATGGAACAGTGTCACCACCGTCGTTGTCTATGATGAAGCTTGGTACCGGAGCAGTGGTGACCAGAATATATCCATAATAACAGTAATTATTTTATAATTTTCAAAATGATGCACCTAATTAACATAAAAATAATAAATTTGCAATTCAAAACTTACAGGTGTATGACGATCGGTCTGGTGTGCGGTTTATAGTTTATACATATCCGGTGACGCTGGTGATGATGTCTGCGATGATGGATTGAATAACAGATTGAAGGATATGATGGTGGCGGCGGCGGTGGCGGTGGAGACGATAGCTTCATGGTGATAGTGGTGGTGGAATCCATGGATCTGTCAACTATGTGTGACTTATGCGTGTGTTTGATCGGGTAAGAGTGTGTGTTTCAGCTGTTCTTAAGAATAATCATGCTAAATTGGCATTTTTTACCCTTATTCTTTGTTATAATTTACAATTTCAACCCACCCGCTTTGATAAGTTTTAAATGTCACCTTATGATTTTGTTTTCTAGATTTTCTCCTAACACAAGGTTTTCTCTAGATCCCACCTTATAGATACATATATATATATATATATATATATATATATATATATATATATATATATATATATATATATATATATATATATATATATATATATATATATATATATATATATATATATATATATATATATATATATATATATATATATATATATATATATATATATATATATATATATATATATATATATATATATACATATATATATATATATATATATATATATATATATATATATATATATATATATATATATATATATATATATATATATATATATATTTGCGTTCATGTGATGACCGTTCTTAAAGTAAAAACAGTAGGAACCAGTTACGTTATGACAAGTGGCACTTGTTTGAAAAAGAAGAAAAAAATTAAACCATATGTGTTTAGGGGTATTTGAGGTATTTAATCACTACTTAAATACACCATCAAATCAAATACTAATATCTCTCCTACATATCAAACGTAATCTGTTAATTTCATCACCATAATATTCATTTCTATCATTAATGTATCATGATATTAATCTTCATCACTAGCTTTTTTTTATTTCTTTCTTGCTAGCATTAATATATGAACCCAGAAACTAGTAATTTATGTTTCAACGTTTTTGAATTTATGTCAACAAAAAAAAACTCTATTATAAAACCTCTTATAACACCAAGCGTCTATAACTAATTAGTATTAAAAAAATCATATAGTACAACAATAGGCGTGTAGAAAACTTAATTAGGTGTCTAGCTTCTCGTATAAGTATAGTTTAACTCTTTTATTCCGTTATATATACTTTGAGGCACATATTACCTAGTAATTTTTATT
>JANFOE010002753.1:0-48647 GCA_025667525.1 Glebionis coronaria
TATATATATATATATATATATATATATATATATATAGAGTAAGTATCCAGTGAGAACAAATTTAAAATAAGAAGTGGTGAGAAGAAACTAAAACCACATATTTGAGATGCAATGACTTGTATTAGATGCATTTATATTCATGTAGATGCACCATATTGATGTGTAGATGGTGCAAATTGATTTTCATGATTTTGGCACTTGCAGAAGAACAAAAATATAGATAAATCATACAATGCATCTAATATATGTATATGCATCTAATTAAAAGCTATACAACACGTTATATTGCATCTAAGATTATAAAGATGCATCTAATTTAAGTGGATGCATCTCGAATATGCGGTTATAGTTTCTTCTTATCCTTCTTATTTTAAGGTTTCTTCTCATTTGATCCTAACTTTATATATATATATATATATATATATATATATATATATATATATATATATATATATATATATATATATATGCATATATGTATATATATATATATATATATATATATATATATATATCTATATATATATATATATATTATATATATATATATATATATATATATATACATATATATATATATATATATATATATATATATATATATATATATATATATATATACTAGCGTCGTAACCCGCCCAACGGGCAGGGTCGTTTTTTTGTTTTTCCGGATGGTTTATGGTTTGTGCGTTTTTAGTTTATTGAACTTTTAATTTAACAATTAGTATATTTTAGTTATGTTTACGCTTAAGTAACGTTAATATTAGTTTTTTTTTATTTTTAAATTCAATCTGAATTTCAATAAAAGTTCTTAATATTTTAAATTTTTAAATTTCCGAATAAATAATTTGTTAAACAATCTGAAATGTTTTGTAATTATTTCTAAAAATATATTTGTGTATCAATTATGTTTTTTTTTTAGAAAATGAATGTTTGCTTTTTAAAGAATTTGATATGTTAAAAAATGGTGTATAATGCATTGGGTTTTTGTTGTTGTTCAAAAAATGGTTACAAAATTATATATTGGCAACTTAAACATATTTTCATTCAATTAAGCTTATTATTTTCTCCATTCATCCAGAGACGGCTCAAGGGGTGTGCAAGTGGTGTCGTCGCATCGAGCCTCCACCTGAAACCACTTTAAAAGGGGGCACATTTTTTTACTTCTTATATAACATGCATTATTTGTTAAAAATCTATGAGCCTAATTCAAGTTTAGTGTAACAGGACCTCTTCATCGTTATTGTCTAGGGCTTTCGACAACAATGGGCCGGCCGTCCATTCATATTAACTTAAGTGTGCATATTATTGCTATAGGCCCCTTAATATTTCAATAATAAAGTTATACTTTACTCTATAGATATAATATTGATTGTGAAAAGTTTAGTCTAAGATTTTTTATAATTTTTTATATTGTGAAATTGTGGAAGTGTAACCATGCATCGAGGTCAGTTCTACGTCCAAGGTTGCTACTATTTCAAAGGAGCTTTTCATATTCAAAGAGTGTATAGAGAACAAAACCAGGCTTTGAGCATGATAGGTAAGAATTTTGTTAAGCTTTTCTTAAGTTGTACACAAGTGAACTTATAAAATCTCATTAGTTGAAAAACTTTTGTTTGCCAATGCTATGATCTCAAATAATCAAATACTTGACAACTGGCAGTGGAATAATATCTTTTATCAAGCCACAAGGAGAATATTTTAATCATACTCTAATCTTAATTTAAACTTGAGTGTAACTTACTTGGATCGATACATCAAATATGCGCCTTCCCAAACTACTAAATGTACTATCATCGATATAAATTATTTCAGCAAAGTGAAGGTACTTTATAACTACATTGTCTTAAACACAGTCCATAGTGATAACTTAGTGATCAGTACAAATGTATACATTACAGCTTAAGCGCAACCATTACCTGCAGATAAATACACTGATAGAAGGATGATATCTAACAGCCAATGATGTCGATATAATAAAACATATGTATATTATACACTGTGCACACAGATAAAAAACAGCAAATAACATACCACTGGTGTAGCTTGTCCTCCTTTGGTGTTTTCTAAGTCTTTGGGTGATAGAAGTCAATTATAGGTGACCATGGATCACACATAAGTCTTCCAGGAAGAGCATTTGAGTTGTAGCACCATATAAACATTATGATCAAATGCTTGAATAAGAGAACCAGAATGGTTATGAGGAGGCAAAAACGTAGGTTGATTTCAGATCTGTAAATGTGCAATATCTTGCAGCTGGAAGGATTCCCATAAATTGATCAAAGAGTTTAAATGGCTCTCCTAGGAAACATGTTATATTCAAATCAACTAAATCTTTGATATCAGAAGCAAATGCGACATAATGATAGTGAACAATGACCAAGGTGCACTATATAACGGTATCTTATAAGGCGATACTTATTTGACTTTCTGTAACTAACGCCCTGATTTTATGTGGATGTATTAAGAGCATTAAAGTATGAATTGCATTTCACCAACTTCATTTTTGTTTGTAAACCACAAATTCAGACATATCCCAGATGTCATTGAAGGAACCCCAAGGTAGTAGGATGAAACTCAAATAAGAAATATGCAATAATGAAACACAAATAAGTTAGACTATTAGGGACTGGAGTTCATGGATTCATGCTTGATCCGGCATATGGCGAATTCGTTCTAACATATGTGGAACATCAAAATTTCTAAATCAGGAAGAATTTACTCGTTTAAGAAGGAAATTTTGATCTTTGGGATACTAAATTGCAGAACTATCTTAATCATCAAATGAAACATGGTGGGCCTGCGATAAAACAAATCTTGTTTTATGCTACGCTAAGAAACTTCTCCAGCAGCACACAATGGTTCCCTGATCACGCCTCCATCCAAGCCTATATTAAGTTCAGCAAGTTTCGCTTGCAATCACTAATACAACTCTTTAATAGCAACATACCTCAATCCATCAGCTTAATCCTAAAACAAAACAAAAAGAACACTCACAAACACGAATTCTTGAGATTTCCTTTGTCTAAATCAACCCACATCACCCTGATCATAATAATACCTGAGTAGATGTCCTTAGACTCATTTTATATTGCTTAATAGGAGGTCATAAGGCAATTGAATTAATCAAATGATATTGATGAGAAAAAATATAAAACATAAGCCAGGAACTAACATAGCGTACGTACCCACTTGCCATTACTCTTCACACGTTGGACTCACATCTTCGGGTTGTCTCTTAACACCGCAAATTCATTCAGAAGATCCTCATGATTTGGCTCCTGCATAATGAAAGGTTCACACCACCACAAAATTTATAAATAAAAATCTAACACGAAACATACAGAGGTGACAATAGTTTACCAGGAATAAATGATATAAGCCAGATATTGGATGTGAGTAGGTGGTGGATACTGTAGATAAGGTGACTGTGCTAAACATTTTAGGGGTTGAGGTTGTGGAGGTGGCTGCATCTAGTAATTCTGTTGTGGTGGTTCAGCGGTTTGACCAGGTGGTGGGTGTAAGAATCATGGTAGCAGAGCGGCAATGGCATGCTCTGAGTATACTGGTTGGATGCTGAGCTGAGGTGGTGGTGGTGGAGCAGGAGGAAACTATTGGTGAGATTGCAACGGAGCAGATGCATCAGCCATTTGGGGTTGGGGTTACGGTTGCTTCCCGGGCTTAAAAATTTGTACTTGTGAGAGCTGCATCAGAGCCTCAAGTATTTCTTGCTTATTCTTTGTACAACAGCTTGTACCTGCATAAGAGTGTTCGTAATTAGCATGATAATATGAGGGGGACTGGGTAGTTGCTGTGTGCATTTTAATAGTAGCTTAGAGCGAGGAAAGCTTAGTTGTTGTATATCTCACGTGTGTCATGCATATATTATTTGGGAAACTACCATCGGGTTTGAATGACTCTGTCTAGGAAAACTTGGTCTTTAGTATTTAGGGGTAGTCTTTCCTTCAATCTGGTTGCCAGGACTTGAACTGGTACTCGAAGATGTAGTAGCGCTACCTCCACACACAAATACAAAATATTTGTAATCATGTTTTTAAAAATTTGTTGTACTAACAGGAAACAAAAATAAGATTTTCATTATAAATAAAAACATTTAGAACAAATCAAATACACATGTGTTCCAATAAATAGCTTGATATTAACAAAAATAATATGTTTGACCCTTTGTTGCAGCTTTTGGATGTCTTTCTTCTTTATAAGAAGTCTTTGCTTCTCAACAATGAACAGAGGATGACCGCAATGGCCACAATCCGTATATAAATTGTTATTAACGCAATAACAACAAAAATGTCACATATATGGCAGACTGTAAGCTGAATTTGCAGCCAGTTTTGATGCCACTTCCAAATCAGCAACATAACCCTACCATTAGAGGCATGGCGGACCAGTTTCTTTCTAACTCTTGAATTAAGATGGTATCCGGTTAATACCAATAAAATTCAAATACAAAACACAAAATTCTAAAACATATATAAACATTACCTTAAGAATTAATTCCCTTGACTCATTGTCTGAAAAGATGAACTATAAAAGCTGGGCAGTTTCTCTGACGTTGAGCTCCTGCATAAATCGACCGTGGCTCAATCTTTCCCTCGTTTAAACAAACTCTAATATATTCAATATATCCCATGTGGCTCCAAGCAAATTAAAATTATGTACCATCTATCTTATGCAAGTAACACTATGTGTACACGAGGATCAAAGATATGAATAAGATGATTCGAAAGTTAGCAAGATTCATACCTAAAAGATTTCGGTAACTTCACGATCATATAAAGTCGAGTCCCTGGAACTTTTAGGGGTAGACTTGGAGAGAGACGACTTTGGTCTCAGCCAGTAGGGCTGGGAGCTGCTCAAAAGTGCATGCATAACCAATAATAAACGATCAAAGAGAATTTCACCCAAATCCACTATAGAAGAAGACCCAATCGTAGACCCCGTCTCTCTCTTGACGAAAAACCTTGATGATGGGTTACAAAGATCCCCATCTTCATGCACAACTATGATTCCAAGGAGGTGAAGTACCACCGAAGCAAGCATGTGTCTCATGTTAAGTGTAAATTATATGGCAACTGCTAGAAACAGTGATATGTTGATGAGACTTTCAACCAAATCCATATCAATCATAAATCATAAACTTGCACATTTCAACTTCTGAGTAAAACAAGTGCTTGCAACCTGATCGTAAACATGCCTTCCATTTTCTGAAGTAAAGCACACTCCTTTTCTACTAACAAAATGAACAGAAGAAGACCCAAACTGATAGTTGATAGTTCGCAGTATAGAAAACAAGGACAAATAATCTGTTCATATCCGCATGTCCAGTTCCAACGTACTTGGCTTGAAGATGCTCGAGCTGGGAATTTATATTAAACATGTCACTTGCCTGCCAAGCACTCAAATAAGAAAATATTCATAGATATGGTTGTGTGAGATATACCATAAACATTTACTAAATTCCTCATTCAGTAGATATTTCATATCTTCACAAAAGCTAGCTAAATGAATGGAAGTACATATCTGCACCATTTAATTACTTGTTCAAGCAACATATTCGTGAACCAAGTTGAGGATGCACTTGGAAGACATCAAAATCGAGATTTGGGTATGCCATGCTTTTCCAACAACCTGAAGTAAGTCCTTGTACGTCTGATGTTCCTGACTAATATAACAGCCACACAAAACGTTGAATTTCAGACATGCTATCAGTAAGTTTCAATCACGAAACTATCGATACATTTTACCTACCTTTCAAAGTTGCAGGACACGTCTAAAAGTCAAAGTGACTCAAAGTTTCACCAATTTGGTCGTCTGGTGGAAAGGAAACAACATATTTAGTTGTAAGACATCTATAATTACGAGTCATTTATATCCACAACTATGGATATTATATGATTCGGGTAATGGTCACGTTAGCCATATGCCCTAGCCACAGTAGTCCCGCTGATAGTATGGCTGTTATTCTGTCAAACAGATTAAGAAACACGTGTCCAAATATCAAAAGATATATTCTCTCATATGCAAAAATACCTATAAAAGCAGACCATACCATATCAAGGTTGAACCTCTGTACTGAACCATGGACTTGCGGTGCTAGAAACAAATCAGCCTGCAAAAATGAATAAATTTAAACAGTAACGATCACCAGCTGAAAACTCGATGTAGTTCTGCAAATAATCAAAATTAATTTCATTTTTTGGGTGGATTAGAGATGATTAAGCATTATGAGTACCTTTCTGAACGATTTTTCAAATGCAGTAACCCTTTCAAGCACAGAGGTCCCTTACCGTTCCTATATTACAACCAAAACAGCCTAACCAGCATTATTGTATATGTCGGTGATGATAATAATCGGTTTAATGAGAACTTTCTTGAGTGTTGTGACGTGAACAGCCAAATCCATCTCATGGATGTAGTCCCTAACCTGTTAGTAAAGGTGAATGATGCCCTTCTTTTTTCTACATAATTAGGGGTTGTATATGCATCTGTCGAATGTCAAGATGGAGGAAAGATCCATGAATGATGTCCTGTTAACACAAAAACAATCAAATAGCAAAACCCTAATATTATGTAACAGCCTAAGCCATTCTTACCGTCTCATCTTTCACTTCATTAAGCAGAACCGGTAACCAACCTGTAACCAGTCATATATATCTATCGCATGCTTTATTGCTAAAAGTTAATCATACCACAAAAGATTAATTATACTACGCCATAAGCTAATTGCATCACATTAAAAACAAATTAATAAGAATCAACTTGCACCTTCAAATAGGTTACAAATCAATATGAAATACCTTGCGGCCCCATCAAGCTCAGCTTTAGATGAGTCCAAAAAAATGACAAGGATAGCTAAAAGGGGTTCTTTTCCTGAACATGCTATAGTTGTTGTATATTATGTAAAAAATGAAGTGGTCAGGTGACTCTCAAATGACCTACTCCTTTCTCTCTCATCACGAATCCATCGTATGCCACGCCCTACGGGATGTGGTGAAGGTAGTCCAGATGGAGATAGTGGTGGTCGGCAATCATACAATTTTCTGTCTCTTCCCCACTCTAATGGCGCAATTGGTCTATCACATCTGTTCCTGTCTCTCGTGTTATCAACAAAGTAGTCAGGCTTGTGTGGATCCCTGTTAAGTGATATCATTTGATCTTTGATCGGTGTCACTGCAAGACCTGCAACTGTTTGTGTATCCTCTTAAAGAGGTTGTTGCATACTCGGAACTAACATCAGGGGATACAAAAGCAGGACAAGTATGCATATCAGCAACCATCCTCAAGTTTCTAACCAATTGTCGAAACGCACACACAAATAAAATTAGTTTAACATATATGCATTAATTTCTATGACATGTGGCGTATAAATCGATACCTAACTGAATAGTCCACTTAACATATCATGACTCACTATGGCACCAATGACCACATAGTCCATTTGGACACAGGCATACAGATGTATAATATATCCATTTGGGTGGATTTAATAACCTTGCCTTCCATTACCTAACCTGCTCAACCACTTTCATACTGATCAGAGTGCTGATACAGTTCTGCATAGGTTTTGTTCGTCCTTCTTCATTAAATCAAACTTAAGGAGGTTAGTTGTTGGGCCACATGAGGATTACTTATGTCATCTGAGTACAATACTGGAACTGTCGTTTGAAGGATGCAAATGAGAGCTGCCGTTCATGCTACACCCCTTACTCTATTAAAAATGCAAAAGTAAAGAAATAAGATTTGATAACTAACACCCTTGTGGGTCACTCTTAGACTTGTATCAACTGGCTAAAACTAACATATAGATTAATCTGATTACTTTATCTTACTTTGCTGAAAATAAGGTGTGTGATGTTTCAAAGAATGAATGGTGGCTGGGAAGGAAGTATACAAACCCTAGTCTTAACTGAGCTCGCCTCAAGATTGGTAATAACAACCTATAGTCAAAAAGGCCAAAAAGATTAATAACGGGCCCTGGTCAACAAAACTTCATATTTAAATAACAATAGTTACCAAAAATATGCAAACCTTTAGCGGATGAAGTACGACCATCGTGCGAGAAGCTGGTATTCAAGGCGTTCTAAACGTATCATGCTACCATCACTGCATAGCACACACACATTAATTAGTCGTCCACCAATGAAAACAACTACACACACATACATATTGATTATCCTTCTTAAAAATAAATTAAAAATGACTACCTTCTCGTGATACCGAGACCCCAAGTATCGATCTTTACGAAAACAACCAAAATTGGATTCAGTTTATAATGTTTGAGATGTGTACCTGCCATTCAATGCTATCACAATTGGAAAGAAGTTCTTTTGTGAGTCGGGTTTGCTCTCCGTTGGCTACAGGGACGTGTTCCCATTGGTGAAAAGTAGCTTGCAATGTATTGACATAAAAAAATAAGACACTCAGCAAGAAAAAGTAAGATTAAACTTGTTTAGTAGATAAAGAATGATGATGATAAGAATGAATTTTGTTTTTTTAAAAGATTCATACATACCGGAAATAATAAAAATTGTCATTGTTCTGTTGGACCCGATCCATTGCAAAAGCATATTAGGATTTATTGAGAAGGTGATGTTAATAAGGATTTTTTTGGTGGAAAAAAATAAACTATTGCAAAAGCTTGTGGAGACTGATATTAGGGTTTATAGAGAAGATGAAGTTATTAAGGATTGTATTCCAGATGATAACGATGGCTTGATATAATATAATATGTTTGGATGTATATCTTTTTCAAGAAATTATTAACATTGTTTTGGATAGAAAATCATCAAAAATAATCTGGCTTAGTGGTAAACCTGACTACTTCTTAACCAGAGGTCACAAGGTCAAATCTTGTGCTTGACATTTTTTTAAAATAATTTCCGAAAATGCTATTAAAAACGCGATTTACAAAACTGCATTTCCAAAACGCGATTTCCATAAAACTGCGATTTCAAACGGAAAATTCGTGGAATTTGGAGATTTTCTAGGGAATACTCAAATACTATTGGCTAAAAGATGTGACTGGGATATGACTGGGATTGAAACTGTGGTTTCAAATCATAAATTAACGTTTTCGTCAGTAAATTTACGTTTTCGTCAGTAAATTTACATACTCGTCCGAAAAATTACGTTTTCGTCAGTAAATTAACGTTTTCCTAAGAAAAACGTTTTCGTCAGTAAATTTATGTTTTCGTCAGTAAATTTACGTTTTCGTCAGTAAATTTACGTTTTCGTCAGTAATTTTACGTTTTCGTCGGTAAATTTACGTATTCGTCAGAAAATTTACGTTTTCGTCAATAAATTAACGTATTCGTCAAAAAATTTACGTTTTCGTCAGTAAATATACGTTTTCGTCAGTAAATTTACGTTTTCGTCAGTAAATTTACGTTTTCGTCAGAAAATTTACGTTTTCGTCTTACGTATTCTTCAATAAATTTACGTATTCCTCAGAAAATTTACGTTTTCGTCTGTAAATTTACGTTTTCGTCAGTAAATTTACGTTTTCGTCAGTATATTTACGTTTTCGTCAGTAGATTTACATTTTCGTCAGTAAATTTACGTTTTCGTCAGAAATTTTTCGTTTTCGTCAGTAAATTTACGTTTTCGTCAGTAAATTTACGTTTTCGTCAGAAAATTTACGTTTTCGTCAGAAAATTTACGTATTCGTCAGAAAATTTACGTTTTCGTCAAAAAATTTACGTTTTCGTCACTAAATTTACGTTTTCGTCAGTAAATTTACGTTTTCGTCAGTATATTTACGATATCGTCAGTAAATTTACGTTTTCGTCAGTAAAATTTTGTTTTCGTCAGAAAATTTTCGTTTCTCGTCAGTAAATTTACGTTTTCGTCAGTATATTCACTTTTTCATCAGAAAATTTACGTTTTCGTCAGGAAATTTATGTTTTCGTAGTAAATTTACGTTTTCTTCAGTAAATCTACTTTTTCGTCAGAAATTTAATTTTTCGTCAGTAAATTTACGTTTTCGTACGAAAACTAAAATTTACTGACGAAAAAGAAATTTTACTGGCGAAAACGTAAATTTACTGACAAAACGAAAATTTTCTTACGAATACGTAAATTTTCTGACGAAAACGTAAATTTACTGACTAAAACGTAAATTTTCTGACGAAAACGTAAATTTTCTGACGAAAACGTAAATTTTCTGACGAAAACGTAAACTTACTGACGAAAACGTAAATTTACTGACGAAAACAAAAATTTACTGACGAATACATAAATTTACTGACGAAAACGTAAATTTTCTGACAAAAACCTAAATTTACTGACGAAAACGTAAATTTACTGACGAAAACGAAAATTTACTGACTAAAACGTAAATTTACTGACGAAAACGTAAATTTACTGACGAAAACGTAAATTTTTTGACGCAGACGTAAATTTTCTGGCGAAAACGTAAATTTTTTGACGAAAACGTAAATTTTCTGACGAATACGTAAATTTTCTGACGAAAACGTAAATTTTCTGACGAAAACGTAAATTTACTGACGAAAACGTAAATTTACTGACGAAAACGAAAGATTTCTGACGAAAACGTAAATTTACTGACGAAAACGTAAATCTACTGACGAAAACGTAAATATACTGACGAAAACGTAAATTTACTGACGAAAACGTAAATTTACAGACTAAAACGTAAATTTTCTGAGGAATACGTAAATTTATTGAAGAATATGTAAGACGAAAACGTAAATTTTTTGACGAAAACGTAAATTTACTGACGAAAACGTAAATTTACTGACGAAAACGTAAATTTTTTGACGAATACGTAAATTTATTAACGAAAACGTAAATTTTCTGACGAATACGTAAATTTACTGACGAAAACGTAAAATTACTGACGAAAACGTAAATTTACTGACGAAAACGTAAATTTACTGACGAAAACATAAATTTACTAACGAAAACGTTTTTCTGAGGAAAACGTTAATTTACTGACGAAAATGTAATTTTTCGGACAAGTATGTAAATTTACTGACGAAAACGTAAATTTACTGACGAAAACGTAAATTTACTGACGAAAACGTAATTATGTAAAAAAAGAAAAGGGTAATTTCGTCATTTTAGGGCAATATTGGTAAAGTCAATAATCAATTTGAAAGTTCATTGGTAATATATAGCGATTAAATTGTAAGTGTTTAAAGTCGGTACATTTTGATAAGTACGATGGTATTGTATAGTTTTTACCCTATATATATAGATATATATATATATATATATATATATATATATATATGTATATATATATATATATTTATATACATATATATATATATATATATATATATATATATATATATATATATATATATATATATATATATATATAGATATGTATATATATATATATATATATATATATATATATATATATATATATATATATATATTTATATATATGTATATATATATATATAATATATATATATATATATATATATATATATATATATATATATATATATATATATATATATATATATATATATATATATATATATATATATATATATATATATATATATATATATATATATATATATATATATATATATATATATATATATATATATATATATATATATATATATATATATATAACCCGCCCAACGGGCGGGGTCGTTTATTTTCTTGTTTCAAAGGGTTTGTGGTTCGTGTGTTTTTATATTCTTAAATTTGTAATTTATGCTTTTGTTTATTTTAGTGATAGTTTACGCTTACAGAATGTTTATTTGTGGTCAAAACCTAACCGACGGTTTTTATTGTGGTGTGGTTTTTATAGTGCGATTTTTTGCGATCCGCGATACGATTTCTGCTCACCCCTACACCCATGTATAAGTTTATGTGCTAGAAAGTGAGGACTACATAGACACTTCAAGTGATGAAGCTCGAGTATGCATAAATATTGTGCAATTATTTTAGTTTTGTGAGCAAGATTCTTTAGTTGACCTCAATTTGCTTAGAAACAATTCTTATGCTGAGCTCCAAGTGTTTATAGATCACAAACATCCGCTAAGAAATATTACATACAATAAGAAGTGTAAATATTAACAATTAAGGGCTATTAATCAATTTGATCATAGAAGTTTGGAGTGAGTGTAGTTAGAGGGAAAACATCCATTTTTTCACAAAATTTTTATTTTCTCTTTTATACACAAAACAAGAAAACTACTTTTATTTAATTTTCATATTATCTCTTTAACACACAAAATTATATTTTATCTCTTATTTTCTTAACTACACTCAATCAAACCCTAACAGCCTCTCACCACAATAACGAAAATGTTTTTTCTTACTTTTGACGTTTTCTGAAATATTTTTACGTTTACGGCCGATTTTTTATCTTTTCGTCAGTATTTTTAAGTTTTCATGAGTATTTTTATTTGTGAGTATTTTTAAGAGTTGTCAGTTTTTTACGTTTTAGTTAGTATTTTTACGTTTTCGTCAGTACTTTAACGTTTTCTTCAGTATTTTTATGTTATCATCAGTGTTTTTACGAAAATGTGAAAATGTTTTCCAAAACGTAAAATACCGACGAAAACGAGAAAAAGCGAAAAAGTGTAAAAAAAACTGACGAAACATAATAAATCGAACGAAAACGTAAAAACTGACGAAAATGTAAAAATACTGACAAAAAAATAAAAAATTGACGAAACATAAAAATATTGAGGAAAACGTAATAAATCGAACAAAAACATAAGAACTGACAAAAACGTAGAAATAATGGAGAAAACGTAAAAAACTAATAAATTATAAAAATACTGACGAAAACGTAATAAATCGAACGATAACGAAAAAAAAACGTAAAACTATGACCAAAACGTAAAAAAGTGAAAAGAACGTAAAAATGAGACGAAAACGTATAAAAACTGATGAAAATATAAAAGTATTTTTAGAGACTAATTTATTGTGTTTTTGTTGAATCGTAGTCGTTTGAATATTTTTCATATTTTTGTTGATATTAAATTTTACTTTTTTAATTTTAATTTTTCTCGTTTTTTATTTTTGTTGATGTTCAATTTTACTTTAAATTTTTTTACTTTCTCGTATTAATCTTTTTTTAGATGTTTTATTATTTATTTGGTTAGTTTATGATAAAAGTTTTTGTGTTTCGGAAATAATTTTATAATATTAAAAAGATATATGAAGAATGGAGATAGAAAACCAAAACACATACACATATTTCTCTTACTAAACGCGTTCTTTAAATTTACAAATGTTTTGTGAAAATAGAAAATCCTTCTTTTTTTCTAAAGAACAAAAAATAAAAAATAATAAAAATATTTTCCAACTCCCCTAATGTGTTTTACCCTTCTGTGTTTTAAGTACGTCAATGCTTAAAAATGTTGAATCAGCTCTTAAAAAATGCACATTTCCTCAACAAGTCTACATATTAACTCATGTAATTGAACTATTTGCTTATAAAAGAGTTGTTAAAATATGCGCAATAGACCATTTGAGGGCTCTAAAACTGGTGATTTAACTTTGTTGATTTGAAGCTATAATACATGTGTTCTGTTCACGGAACATACCACTCCGAGTTACCACAACCATATTTGGCCATATTTGGTCAACTTTATTCTGCAACTATAATATGATTTACTAAAAACTTGACCATATTTGGAACTATAATATGATTATGATTTACTAAAAACATGGCCATATTTGGTCAACTTTAATCTGCACTTGGTTCTTTCATATTTATTATACCAGAAAGAAAATGCAAACTAAATATCACATTTTATTGTACAATAGGCACTTTACAATTGTATACTTTCCACTTTGAGGAAGCGCTCCATAGGATCTTCTACAGTAGTTGACTTCTCTACAACAGCAAGAGCACCATTTCCATGATTTCTATCTATATGTGTTGCTCACACCAAGAGATATCAAATTGGGCTGCTTTAATTCATTACTGTAGGGCCAGGAAAGGCAAAAGAAAATGACCAGCCTAAGCACCTATAATGATTTAGCTTCATCCGTCCTTAAAATACACATTGATAATCTTATACATACTATTATTAGTAAATCGAACTATGTCCTGAATGATAATAAGACGCACATTAAGAGCAATTAAGACCTATGATATATCTTGCCTAGTAAAAAGTCTTATCACCATGCTCATTCATCATTTACTATATATCGTTGAATTTTACACATCCAAAGTTAAAACAGCAACCATGAGCATATACAACATTAAATCATGATCAACCTCTTGTTAACATGAAAACATCTACTCATATGTATAAAAGTACAATTAAGTACGTTTTTTTTTGTTCTGTGGGTAGTAAGAAAACACATTTGCCAAAACATATGAAAATGTTAATGGTAACTAACCTCACAATCAAGATTAAGTTTAAGCAGACTTTACATAGATGAAACGAAACTAATACTTGAAGCCTATAATGTTGTCTCGATAGTAGGTTGTCTTAGTTTAGCCTTATCAATACATGTGTAGCCTATGTACAAATTATCACACTATTATGATAGTACTGAAATTTTATGGACTTAAAATTAATAGTCGCGTGATAGGATCGAACTCGGTATCACAGGATTGCACACATTACGTAAAGGGTTAATTTATTTATTAAATATATTTATTAAATCAAACAAAATCTTAACTAACGATCGTTAATAATTAAAAGTTAAGTATTAAACGACCGTTATAGAATTAAATAGAAGCTAAAAGAAGGAAATCGGAAAAGTTCCGGAAGCCCCCTTGTGGGCTTGTAAACCGTCAGTGGCATCGAGAGTCGTTTTAACATGTTATAATTATCAAGATCTAAAGTTTTTTAAGTAATATTGATTTGTGTTAAAAATTACATGTTGTTTTTTAGGTTTTATAAAAATTAGGGTTTTGTTTTTTTTTGTTTTTAAAAAATTGTCTATTGCCGAATTTTTTATAAATTTTTTTTGTAAACCCTAAAATTACATGGTAATTAGCTTTATATGTTTGCATGAATTAATTTTTATGTCATGTGGTTACGATCCGTAGTATTTAATTGTTAAGAGAATGTGGGAGATCCGTAATGAACGTGCATGATTTTTTACGGATCATATAATTTTGTATGCTATTTGCTTTATTTGATTCAAAGTTTTAAAATTAGGGAAGACTTTTTATGTTTATAAAAACCCTAGATTTGGTGTTCTTTGAATAAATTGTTATGCATGTGGCTATTTGATTTAGTTTTTTTTGTACTACTTGTTTTCATGCGTTTTTTATATATTGTATGTTGTAAACAAGGGTAATCTAAAGAACGTAAATTGCAAATTTGTTTGTCAATTATTGTTCGACAAGTTACTTTGTTGAATACATTTGTCACTAGCAGATCAACTGATGTGATAAGTCTATGTCAATATGGATTCTAGTTTCAAGGAAATACTATGGTTTTATTACCGGGGTAATTTTATTTTCTTGAATTGTATTATCAAAAATACTAATGTTTGAACTTATTTCTGTAGAAATGGCTCAACCTGAAAATAATCTGACAATAAGCTCGGCGTTCAAAGCTTTCTTTGAACGGCCTGAACTTACTGGCCCTAATTTCAATGACTGGTATCGCTCACTAAGAATTGTTCTAAGAGCAGTCGGTACTATTGATATCTTGACTACTCCTTTTCCGGAGGATCTTGCTGAAGGAGCATCTGATGCGCAAAGGCTTCAACACGCTGCTAATGTTAAGAAGCACCATGAGGTGGCTGCTATAATGTTAGGGAGAATGGCTCCATCACTTCAAAGGAAGTATGAGCTATTTTCACCTCAGCGAATGCTTGATCAACTCAAGGCTGTGTATGAAATGCCACAAGCTATAGAGAACTATGATTTGGTTGATGCTCTACATAGTTGCAAGCAAGCTCCTGAAAAGTCTATAAGTGCCCATTATATGGAGATGAGGGGTTATATGGAACAGCTCATCGCACTAGGACAACCCTATGATCATAATATGGCTATCAACTTGATCAATAGGTCCCTTAATAAGGACTTCAGTGATTTCGTTCGTAACTATAGTATGCATTGCACGGGGAAGACAATTAATGATCTACATGCAATGCTCATTGACTTTGAAAAGGGGTTAAAAGATAAGGCATCCACTGCTACTTCTCAAGTACTTTATGTGCAAAAGGGTAGAGTGAATAAACCAAAACGGCAAGTGAATAAGAAGTAGAAAGGCAAAGGCAAGGTTGATAAGAGCAAACAAGTTGCGACTACATCAAAACCAAAGCAGAACTTTGTCAAGAAGAGTCAATCTCAGAAAGATGAGACTTGTCACCACTGCAAAATGACTGGACAATGGAAGAGGAATTGCTCTCTCTACCTCCATGAGTTGCAAGAACATAAGAAGAAGGCTGAGCTAGCTCCTGCAACATCTTTAGGTAACTTATTTATGATAGAGTTATTTAATCTCACATACAAATCAAACTCCTGGGTATATGATACGGGATATGGTATTAACATCTGTAATACCCTGCAGGGATTTGAGTTGAAAAGGAAGCTTACATATGGGGAACAATTTCTGCAAGTGGGCAACGACGCACAAGCAGCGGTTGAAGCTATAGGAATATTTAAACTAGTTTTACCTTCGGGTTTAGTATTGTTTTTAAATAATTGTCATTATGCACCTACAATTGTTAGGGGTGTTATTTCCTTTTCTTGTATGTTGGATCTTGGATTTATTCACACAATTGATAATAATAGAATTTATGTTTTCAAAGATTGTTTATTCTATTTTGATGCAATTTCTGTGAATGGTGTTTTTGAAATTAACATGCATGATAATAATTCCAAGAGGAAAAATAATTCGGTTTTTAGCATGAATAAGAAGAGTAAGTTAGACAAGAACTCTTCTTATCTTTGGCATTGTAGACTTGCCCATATTAGGAAGACTCGCATACAAAAGCTTCAAGGTGATGGTCTTTTGGAAAATATCAATGAATCATTTGATAAATGTGAATCTTGTATCTCTGGAAAGATGACCAAGAAACCTTTTAATAGCAATATTAAAAGGGTTACTGAACTACTTGGTTTGATACATACGGATGTGTGTGGACCACTTAGACATGTGTCAAGGAAAGGTGCTAGCTACTTCTTAACGTTTACGGATGATTATAGCCGTTATGGTTATGTTTATTTACTTAAGCATAAACATGAGGTATTTGATACTTTCAAAATGTTTAAAGCAGAAGTAGAGTTACAACTAGGAAAGAAGATTAAAGCTCTTTGTTCTAATCGAGGTGGTGAATATTTAAGTCAAGAGTTTAAAGATTATTTAAGTGAGAACGGAATTGTTCTGGAACTTACTTCTCCATATACTCCGCAACAAAATGGTGTATCTGAAAGGAGAAATCGTACATTATTAGATATGGTGCGATCTATGTTTAATCTTACAGCTTTACCATTATCCTTTTGGGATTATGCTCTTGAATCTGTTGTTCGTATTCTGAATATGGTTCCCACGAAGAAGGTTGATAAGACACCATATGAACTATGGCATGGCAAGAAGCCATTGATACATGGTTTTGCCAAGTATAAAAATTTGTTCGTCTCGATTCAATTCGAATTGATTACCAGTTGAAAGTGCGACTCAGTCGTCTTTGGTGAATAAAAGAAAAGGTGTCGTTGTCTAAAACTAATTAAAGATAAAAATAAATCTTTAAAAGGAAATGACAAAATATAAAAGGAATAAACTAAAAATTAAAACGAATGACAATTAATAAAGAAACGATATTAAAAACAAATATGGAAACGAAAAAATTAATAAAAATAAAACTATAAGAGTAAATTAACTTTTGACTTGAAAATAAAGTTTACCTAATGAAAAAGGAGAAAATAAAACTATGGGGGTACTTTAAAACTAAACGAGGTAAAATCTAAAGCGGGCACTAAATAAAAGATAAAACTTAAACTTTAGGAAAAAATACTAATACTAAAAATTGACGAAAAATTCAACTAAAAATACGCGACTTTCAGAATAAAAATCGGAACAACTTTCAGATTAAACTAAATGATTACAGAACAAAATTAATTAATAAACAAGCAAGCAGGCACCCTGCTCAAGCAGGCAGCCTAGCTGCTGAAATTGGCGGGAAAACTATAAGCTAGCTACTAGGCACTCATGTCAAAGATAATATACTTATACGAAATCTGATTTTATATTGCTATCCGGGTTTGTTTAATTTGGCTTATACGGATTGTTACTTTTGCATTCTTATCCGGGTTATATAATATATTTCTTATCCGGGTTTTTGGTCATTTGTCTTATCCGGGTTTTTGGTCATTAGTCTTATCCGGGTTTTAGCTTTTCTTCACTATCCGGAATATGTAAAAAATCCTTATCCGGGATACAAGGGTTTATAAACCCGGATAACATAAAAAAATGCAAATAAGCTAAAATCTAAAAATAAGCTAAAAATAAATAAGCACTTAACCAAAACTTTAACCAAATCAAATTTAAGAAAAAGCAAATAAGCCAAAATTTAAAAACTTTTAAAAACACTAAATAATAAAATATTTAAAAACAACTTCTTATAAAAATTAACTAATAAGCACTTAATTAAAAATAAGAAAATTAACACAATAAGCACTAAAACACTATAAGCTATAAAAATCAAACACTAAAAGATCAATAAGCACAATCAAACACAAACATCAATTAAACAAAGAACAAGATTAACAAACTACATGATTATCAAAATTAAACAAGATTAAAAAGATTAAGAAAGGTAGAATGAGAATGATTAATTGAAAAGCTTGAAATTAAGTGATTAAAGATTCAAATTACAAGATTAATGAAAAAGCTTGAAAAACATTAAGAAAAGCTAGAGAGAGAAAGTATATTGATCTACTCCTAATTACCTAAAACTAATCTATCTACTCCTAAAATGACTAACACCTCCTAATGACATATTAGGAGGGTTTATATAGGAGGAGAGGAGGATTGTTGATGCTTTCTTCTTTCTTTCTTCTTGTCTCGACTCGATTTAAATTCTTTGTCTTTCTCGACGTCGTCTCGGGATTTGTCGATATAAATTGAACTCGCCTTATAATTTTCTTTTTTAATTAGACTCGGTTCTACGACTTCATTAAACTTCCGTCTCTAGACTTTTTCTTTGATAAATCTTCAGAATAGGCCTTGGACTTCCGTTCTTTTTGCACTCTTGATCTTTTGACTTCGTCTTTTCTCGTTTTCTTCGATAAAAGCCCGTGAAAGCCCGTGTTTTCTTCCCTTTTCACTTTTTGATCCTAAATCACAACAAAAACACAAACCACGCATATTTCCGACATTTACGACATAAAATACACGTTTTGGCTTGGTTATTATTATAATTAAGTGGTAAAAGGATGGGTGTTTTCATACCTATCAAATCCCCTACACTTGACAATTGTAATGCCCTCATGCAATGCATTAATTTCAAAGCACAGATTACATTTCTCATCATAATTAACCCACCTTGGCCTTTATTAAATACTAAACATTAAGGAACCTAAAAAGATAGAAATATATACAAAACAAGTAAAGAAATCAAAGACTTACATTGGGGTTTTGGTTGTCATGAATGTTTATCATCCTCAAGTTTCACGTTCCCCACACCAAGCTTATAAACGAGATCATTGTTATTATAAGTTAGCAAACTAACACAAATTCATGTGGCCCAATTATTCACTTAGACTCCCTTATTCCTAGGTGTATCTCTTATATTTTATTATTGTCTTGAATGATCACGAGGATGCATTGTTGACTTATTTTGATAGTTATTTAGGCTGAAAATAAAGTAGGACGATTTAATCAATAGTTAGCTAAAGGACAAAATCTTTTTAAACTGCTTCTCGGGACCTCATAAAGTTCATAACTTGGCATAACTTGCTTCACGATTTGAGACCTTTCTCGGACCGATATTTGACAGCGACTTCATACTTTGAATCTTGAGAGACGTTCTTGAAATTATGGTCTTCTCTTCATAATAGGAATTTCTTCACTTGAAGTTTTTGAGAGATTCTTCATACTTGGACCATGACTTCTTCATTTTTCTCCAATCTTTATTTTGGGTTTTGATATACAACGATCCGCCTCTTTTTAGGACTTGGATCTATTTATCCTCATACCTTGTTAGGGTCTTTTTGGATAGACTTCTCCATGATCTTTAGGGGAGTATTTACTTTTCGTCGTGTGTCTCGATCCTTCATATCGATTTTTGATAAATGATTCTTCACATCACTTGGGATCTTTAGCAACAAAATGTAGCCCTCATGCCTTGTTAGGGCCTTTTCGGACTCGCCAATCTTCGCATCCCGCTTCAATAAGTTATGCCTTGGCTATAAACTCTAATTAATACCGAGCAACTTTTAAACGATCTTGTGCTAGAAGCTAAGTAACTTTTCAAATCGTACAACCTTATTTATTGCAAATATATTTATTAACAAGCGATGGTAGAAAAACTTATAATCAACTCACATAAATTCATGAAAGAGTACCAAACTTATAATTGACTCTATCATCTCTCGTTCTCCACAATTTAAAATCTCAAGGAATGAGACTCGTGAATGATTAGCCAATTAAATCAAAGTTTTGGGTTTTCAAGTCATCTATAGGATCTTGCATCTTCTTAGACTTTTTCAAGTTTAGAATTTGCGTTTTAAAGTTCCCTTGATAAACGACTTTCTAGGATCAATTATAGGAACTTGCGAAAAGTTCTTGTTCTTAACCCGTGAGAGTTAAGACTTTCACGTTTTAAAGTTCCCTATATAAAAGCCTAGCAAAACTTGACTTAAACACGTTAAGGATACTAGCTAGAGTAAACTTGGATAAGTAAACTCGGGTTGAGTCAAAAGATTCACAACGTTTGAAAAATTAAAACCACTTTATTAAAAAATTATTCTTAGCAAAGAAAGTAAATACTACTATACTACTAGGCCAAAATAGATTAAAAAATTTGAAAAATGTCGAAAAATCAAATTTTCCGGTTAAAATGAGGACAAATTCATGGAAAAAACCACTTACTTCGATAGAAGTCCCCCCTACACTTGATATAAACATTATCCTCAATGTTTAAGCATGTGGAAGTAACCACCCCTACACTTAGGACATTGTGCACGTTGTTTAAATCTTGCTAAGGAAGAGACAACTAAAGTGATTCCTATTTCAATCAGAAATGATTAAAATAATGAATCAAAAGAGTTTAGGATAGAACCGGGAAGATGGGAACACGGAATCATGGGTCGTCAAAAGTCATCAAGAATGGATCTTTGATAGCTCGAATCTCTGTACATGATAAGAAAGAAAACAACAAACACATACTAGGGTCTCCCCCTACACTTATTAGAAAAACGGAATAAAAGGATAGATAATCAGGTTGCCTCCCGAGAAGCGCTTGTTTTTGTTAACCGAGTCACGAGCCTGACTCGTCCCCGAATTAAATGGTCCATGGGGAAGTCTCGAATGTAATACCGGGATCAAAGACCTTGTCCTCGTTCCCGGAGGACATCAATGAAGGAGAGGCGGGAGGGTAAGTCTTAAAAGGTAGAAAAGTCCTCTCAACATACGAAAAGTATGTGAGGTCATGATCCACGGGAGGTGGGGTGGGTAAAGGAAGCACATTGTCATCTCCCAAAAACAATGGATGATCACTGAGCGACAAAGCCGTAAAGCTGTCAATCATGGAATGGTCAATGTCACCCCACGGGTCAAAGCACTCATCCTCGGTAATGGTTTCTAAAGGTTGGGATAAAAGGTGCTCGGGAGGGGGACTTGGGACAATATCTTCATGCAGCAAATTATCAAAAATAATATCCCCCTCCGTATCATCATCATCAATACCCGGAGGTATTGAGAGAATGTCGATTTCCTCCATAGTTGTGTCATTATTCTCAACTGAAGTAATAGACGGTGGTAAAGACTCAAAAATAGGAGCAAAATTCAACGCTTCAATTTTAGCAATAAGAATATGAACTTTCAGTAATTTGTCGCGAAGAATAACGTCTTCCACCTCATCTACAAGACCAAGTTCAGTGGTGAACTTCTCGTAAGTCGGAGAGAATAAATCAACATTACCCTCATCGCCTGAAGGAGAAGGAGAAATTTCAAAGGTGAAATTCTCATAGCATGGAGAAAAATCATCATCATTAAGAGCAACCTCGTCCGTAAGCTCCTTAAAAGTCAGCACATCACAAACCTCATCAAAGAATTTGTCGAGACCAAAATCACTAATCTCACTCGATAAATCACTATCCTTAGATGTATTAGTGATATCAAGAGTAGGAGTAGTAATCTTAGAAGATGGGTTGAGATCATAGATATCATCCTCGTCATCATCATAATAGTAGTATGGACGCACAAGAGGAGGAGTATAATCACTAAGATTAGATACTTGCTCTTGTTGATGTCGCTTTTCCTCCCCCATGCTTCTTTTAGTTGAACTACGGCTTCTTTAAGTTCCAAAATAAGGGCTTGTGTTTCGTCATTCGGATTCAAAGAATGTTGATGATCGAGGGTGTATTGTGGGGGCTTAAAATTTTGAAAACCGGAATTATAGCACGGATGTGGTCCATCATAAATCATCGGTTGAAAAGAATTAGAACACGGATTTGGCTCATAATAATTCATCGGCTGACAATAAGAAGTATCGTGTGGGCCCCCACAATTGTTGCAATACGGGTATTGAGGAAAACCCGGTGCTTCTTGTAGATAGCTATTACCATTGTCATAAATGTAACTCAGTTCTTGCTCGCCATGAGACGGGTATCGAATTGGACACGAAACATGCCAATGAGAATCGCTTCCACAATATATGCAAGAGGGTGGAGTAAGTGCATTAGAAGCAAAGGATGAGTTAATCGAATTGCACGAGGGACAAAATCCAAATTGTGTATTGTCGATATCATTTCCACACCACTCACATGTACACCATTGACATGTTTGAAAGCCATACAATGGTCTTCCACACCCTGCAGCACAAGCAACATACGAATTCATTAAGAACAATAGATAAGAAAGTAGAATATTTTTGGTGCAAAACTTTCGAAAAAGAAATGCTTTTTATGATTTTTTAAATGTTTTTGGGATTTTTGAAATTTTTATTTTTTTGAATTTTTGAAAATTTTTGGCAAGAAAATAACGTTCAGGAGTGAACGGATCCCAAAATCCAACGTGTCTCTCACAAAAAACCGTTAATCTTTACGAAAAGAGCCGGCAGCGGCGCCATTTGATACATGGTTTTGCCAAGTATAAATATTTGTTCGTCTCGATTCAATTCGAATTGATTACCAGTTGAAAGTGCGACTCAGTCGTCTTTGGTGAATAAAAGAAAAGGTGTCGTTGTCTAAAACTAATTAAAGATAAAAATAAAGCTTTAAAAGCAAATGACAAAATATAAAAGGAATAAACTAAAAATTAAAACAAATGATAATTAATAAAGAAACGATATTAAAAACAAACATGGAAACGAAAAAATTAATAAAAATAAAACTAAAAGAGTAAATTAACTTTTGAATTGAAAATAAAGTTTACTTAATGAAAAAGGAGAAAATAAAACTAAGAGGGTATTTTAAAACTAAACGAGGTAAAAGTTAAAGCGGACACTAAATAAAAGATAAAACTTAAACTTTAGGAAAAATACTAATACTAAAAATTGACGAAAAATTCAACTAAAAATACGCGACTTTCAGAATAAAAATTAGAACAACTTTCAGATTAAACTAAATGATTACGGAACAAAATTAATTAATAAACAAGCAGGCAGGCACCCTGCTCAAGCAGGCGGCCTAGCTGCTGAAATTGGCGGGAAAACTATAAGCTAGCTACTAGGCACTCATGTCGAAGTTAATATACTTATACGGAATCTGATTTTATATTGCTATCCGGGTTTGTTTAATTTGGCTTATACGGAATGTTACTTTTGCATTCTTATCCGGGTTGTAGAATATGTTTCTTATCCGGGTTTTTGGTCATTTGTCTTATCCGGGTTTTTGGTCACTAGTCTTATCCGGGTTTTAGCTTTTCTTCACTATCCGGAATCCATACTTAGTTAACTAACTGGGAAATGATTTTGGCACTTATCCGGGATTTGTGTTTTAAGACTTATCCGGGAAATACCAATTTTAGCCAACTATCTGGAATATGTAAAAAATCCTTATCCGGGATACAGGGGTTTATAAACCCGGATAACATAAAAAAATGCAAATAAGCTAAAATCTAAAAATAAGCTAAAAATAAATAAGCACTTAACCAAAACTTTAACCAAATCAAATTTAAGAAAAGGCAAATAAGCCAAAATTTAAAAACTTTTAAAAACACTAAATAATAAAAATATTTAAAAACAACTTTCTATAAAAATTAACTAATAAGCACTTAATTAAAAATAAGAAAATTAACACAATAAGCACTAAAACACTATAAGCTATAAAAATCAAACACTAAAAGATCAATAAGCACAATCAAACACAAACATCAATTAAACAAAGAACAAGATTAACAAACTACATGATTATCAAAGTTAAACAAGATTAAAAAGATTAAGAAAGGTAGAATGAGAATGATTAATTGAAAGCTTGAAATTAAGATGATTAAAGATTCAATTTACAAGATTAATGAAAAAGCTTAAAAAACATTAAGAAAAGCTAGAGAGAGAAAGTATATTAATCTACTCCTAATTACCTAAAACTAATCTATCTACTCCGAAAATGACTAACACCTCCTAATGACATATTAGGAGGGTTTATATAGGAGGAGAGGAGGATTGTTGATGCTTTCTTCTTTCTTTCTTCTTGTCTCGACTCGATTTAAATTCTTTGTCTTTCTCGACGTCGTCTCAGGATTTGTCGATATAAATTGAACTCGTCTAATAATTTTCTTCTTTAATTAGACTTGGTTCTTCGACTTCATTAAACTTCCGTCTTTAGACTTTTTCTTCGATAAATCTTCAGAATAGGCCTTGGACTTCCGTTCTTTTTGCACTCTTGATCTTTTGACTTCGTCTTTTCTCGTTTTCTTCGATAAAAGCCTGTGAAAGCCCGTGTTTTCTTCCCTTTTCACTTTTTGATCCTAAATTACAACAAAAACACAAACCACACATAATTCTGACATTTACGACATAAAATACACGTTTTGGCTTGGTTATTATTATAATTAACTGGTAAAAGGATGCGTGTTTTCACACCTATCAGCCATATTTGTCTTATTTGAAAATTTAGGGTTATGAGGCGTATGTGAAACGTGACTCTGGAGATAAGCTCCAACAACGCTCAGTAAAATGTATCTTTGTAGGTTACCCTAAAGAAACTATGGGTTACTACTTTTATTATCAGGTTGAGAACAAAGTAGTTGTGGCTCGGTATGGAGACTTCCTTGAAAGTGATCTTGTAAATCAAGAATTCAGTGGGAGAAACTATGATCTTGAAGAAATTCAAGAAGATACATTACCTTATGAGAATACTAGCGAAGAAATTCCTGTAGAACCAGAAAGTCTGGGAGCTACACCGGAATTAATTTCTCCACGTAGGTCTAAAAGAACCATACATGCGCCAAGCAAACTATGTCTTTACATAGAGGATGATGAGGAGGAAGTAGGGGATCTTGGTGAACCTGCTAACTATCGATCCACAATGCTTGATCCAGAAAAGTCAAAATGGATAGTTGCGATGAATGAGGAAATGAAATCCATGGAAATCAACGATGTTTGGATTCTTGTAGACGCGCCTAAAAATGCTAAAGTAGTGAAAAATAGGTGGATTTACAAGAAGAAAACCGACATGGATGGTGAAATACAATCCTATAAAGCACGTTTAGTAGCTAAAGGTTTTACTCAAACTTTTGGTGTTGACTACGAGGAGACATTTTCTCCTGTAGCAGACTTACGAGCTATTAGGATTCTCATAGCTATAGCAGCATACTATGACTATCAGATATGGCAAATGAATGTTAAAACCGCCTTCTTGAACGGTCGCTTAGATGAAGACATCTATATGCAACAATCGGAAGGGTACGTTGATCCTAAATATCCAAAGCGCGTGTGCAAACTTCAAAGATCTATTTATGGTTTGAAGCAAGCATCACGTCAATGGAATACGCGATTTGATGAAGAAATCAAAAAGTTCAGATTTATTCAAAATCGTGATGAGCCATGTGTATATCGCAAAGCTAGTGGGAGTAATGTAGTGTTCCTAATTTTATATGTCGATGACATATTAATCATGGGAAGTAACATTCCAAGACTTAAGGAACTTAAAGGTTATCTTGGTAAATGTTTTTCTATGAAGGATTTGGGAGATGCTACATATATTCTGGGAATTAAAATCTATCGAGATAGGAGTAGGCAGTTAATTGGTCTTAGTCAAGATGCTTATATTGATAAGATATTGAAGAAGTATAACATGCATAACTCTAAGAAAGGTTTTCAACTGATGGAGGTAAGCATGAATTAAGTCATGAGAAAGATGCATCAACACCCAAAGAGGTGGCTTACATGCAGAAGGTGCCTTATGCTTCGGCTGTAGGATCTATTATGTATGTTGTAAGATGCATAAGGCCTGATGTGGTGTTTGCTCAGAACTTGGTCAATAGATGCCAACAGAATCCAGGAAAGTTCCATTGGACTGTTGTTAAGCATATTCTAAAGTATTTGAGGAGTACAAAAGATATGTTTTTGTTATTCGGGGGTAAACTAGACACAGAATTGAATGTAACAGGATTCTGTGATGCGTCCTGGCAATGTGAGAAAGACGATACGAAGTCTCAGACGGGTTACGTGTTTGTCATCAATGGAGGAGTAGTTGACTGGAAGAGCAGTAAGCAGAAAACCATTGATATGCATGCAACTCAATCAGAGTACAAGGCCGCTTCAGAAGCTGCAATGGAAGCTGTTTGGATTAGGAATTTTATTGGAGATCTTGGAGTGATGCCTTCAATTAAAGAACATATTGATATATATTGCGACAATTCTGCTGCAATTATATTCGCCAATGACCCTGGAGTTATGAAAGGCGCCAGACACTTTAAACGTAGATATCACTACGTTTGAGAACAAGTGGAAGCTCGAGAAATAAAATTAATAAATGTTCACACAGATGATAACGTAGCTGATCCTTTTACTAAGGCTTTATCTAGGCCAGAGGTAGTTAAGCATGCCAAGGCTATTGGGATGCAACTAGCTAGCGAATTCATGCAATAAATCTGTTGATTAGTATTTTGGATAAAGGATGTAAGACATTATTGAATTGATTAAATAAAGATTAGATTTCGTTTATTTTTAGGTTATTTGATTTTGTATCCTATTTTACATGTTTTAATCCATGAGCATTATGATGTTTCTAAATGTCCGTTGTCGATTAATAATATGGTAATATTATCAAACTAAGACAATTCAAAATAGTGACAGAGTTACTTGAAAGTATATTGGTCAATTTTGGATGATATTTGATGGATCAAATATTGAACTTATCCCAACTATATGATTTTACTTTATGGATCTTTGTCATTAAGTAAATCATAAATAGTTATCCTTAGACCTGAGATACCAGAAAACTACATTGAATGTAGTGCATTTCTGTAAGGTAACCTAACGCTAAATGTAACTGGTAGTTATAAGGGTTATTTTCAGAAGTGTTGCAAAGTTCATGTGTTTTGCTAGTAGTCAAAATGGGATTTGTTTCCTTCAAATTATATTGAAGTATAAATACGGCTGGGCCCCTCGGGGGAGTAGTGAGATGTTTGTGTGGCCACACCCAAATGTGTTTTGGTAATCTTGCTATATCCGTAAACGAGAAACAGAATGGTTAATGAAAGGAATGACTGAGATCCATATCCTTATTAACGTTGTATTTGAAATGAAAGGATAATAATAATGATATAATCATTAAAAGGTTCTTGTCCAGGAGACCTTACTCGAGTTGTACTAGTGACATTGCTAGTGTAACTAGACGCTAGTCAATGTGATCACGATATTCGAATTTTGTCCAAGTGGGAGCTGAAAGTTTATGGACTTAAAATTAATAGTCGTGTGATAGGATCGAACTTGGTATCACGGGATTGCACACATTACGTAAAGGGTTACTTTATTTATTAAATATATTTATTAAATCAAACCAAAGCTTAACTAACGATCGTTAATAATTAAAAGTTAAGTATTAAACGACCGTTATAGAGTTAAATAGAAGCTAAAAGAAGGAAATCAGAAAAGTTCCGGAAGCCCCCTTGTGGGCTTGTAAACTGTCGGCCAAGAGAGACAAGAAGGGAAGGGAAAAGATTTTGTTTCCTAATTTTGTTTAAACATAGAGGGAAAGTTTTTCCAAGGGCTATATAAACAAACCCAAGGCCCTCATAATTTTTATCCCTTTCTCTCTTTCTTTTGCCTTGATCGCCGGCCACACACACCCAACTTAGGGTTTTGTTTGGTCTTCGATTAAGCTATTTTATCTAGTCCTAGCCCCTCTCTAGGGTTGTTGGGTAGATACTCCATAAGCGTGGAAGCTCGGTTTGTTCGTGCTAGACTCACGATTAACTCGCCGTATTACGTGTGTACAAGATCGTGATATAGTCTTACTTTAGACTATATCCTGGTGGTGTTCGTGATTAATCTTAACCGATGATTGTTCCGTTGTCTTGTGGATCTTGCTAGGATAAAGGTATGTAACCCTAACTCGGTTAATTATAATTGTGTTAATTATGATCTTGTTAATTCGCTTCCGCTATATGTGTGCTTGATCCATAAGGGTTTTTAAAAATTGTTATGAACTATATAAACCATCAAGTACAATATGTGTTGATGCAAAAGAGAATAAAGTTAGAAACTTGATTATATGCGAATTCAAAACAAATCGGCTTCTTCCAAAGTCGTCTTAAAATTTACAGTGCTTGTTTAGGAGGGCACCTGCAAACGTACCAAAGATATAATTATTATTTTTGGTTCATTAAGAAACAACTTAGATAATGTGAATCTCGTCTGCGACACCCAAAGTATTGTAACATTGCGTAACACCAAGAATGGATTGAATAAAAGGGACAAATATGTGTATATCATTTTCTAGTAGCAAACCAAGTAAAGCAAACATATTAGAGAGCTGGAGAACACTTTTAATCTTAAGGGATGTGTTCCTAAAGAACAGTTTATGGATTTAAATAACTGGACGAAACATGGCCTGATCCTAGAATGTGATTTTAGCTCATTTGAACCATTTGACCTCTAAGTTCTTTGTCTAAAGCATACAAGAAGCCAATGCATACACATTAGATTTTCTGGTGAGCTTACATGTGTAAAAGTAATCAGGAGCAAGATAACATCAAATATGTCAAAGCAGTTATAACTCACACATTCCATGATTTCAATGCACTATTAGTAGTGTCGAAAATTTTTGTAAAAATACCAGCAGCCAGTCCAAAAGAATTTGCATTTGACCTTTGAATGACCTTATTTGTATCCCTATATAATAATAAAACATATTGTTTAATGCAAAATATAAGATAAAAACCGATATATGAGCATAAACATTAGGGATGCTTCAATAAGTTCAGAACTTATCTGAATTTCGGAATCGACAGTACCGGTCCAAAGATTACATATTTTGCTATAATCATTCCATCTTAGGAATAAAGATCATTCAGATTGTTCGGAAAAAAATAACACATTTTTTGCAACATGGTAGTTAATGGTGTTACCTGAACATTTGAGAATACAGTAAGATGGAAATAATATCCGTTAGAGCCAAATATTTTGCCTCTAATTTCAAGGGTAACCACTGTCAACGCCAGATCTCATGTACTATAAGATCTTATCAAGGATTAACAATTTGAATTGAGAAATAATTATAGACTATATACCTAAAATTAGTACTTTATTGTCTCATTATTTAACTATTTCTAGACTCAATCCTGAAATTAGTACTTCATCATTTGTCCCAGTCTGGCCTTTTTTGGCATGCTTGCTCCAGCCTTTTAATTTTGATAAAAACAGTCTTTTTTGGATAAAAGCCTCTCTAACCGGACCCGTTGAAGCATCCTTGACTAAGTTCACCATGTCTGATCCTATAGTGTCTAATTGGCCATAAAAACCACAAATGCCTTAATGTACCAACATAACAATGCATTTTCAACAGGCCCTATCAGAACCTAGTAACCTTGTTACTCAAGATAACATTTTCATATCCAATGGCTCATGAGTTGGCTTTGTGTTCCTGGCTTTAGGTTCTAAAACATTATCATGTCCTGAGTTGCTATCAGAACTTGGCCGCATTCGGGGCCCCAATGACAGCGAACTTAAGGCAAGATCACAAGACCACCCAACAAGTAGCTTTTTGTGATGAGCGTACTTTGTGCCATCTCTTGTTACTCCAGTCATACACAACCCCAAAAAATAGATTTATAATTACTCAAATATATTGTGATAATTAAAAGGTACATTCATCTCTCTGATATTATGTCTGAGAGGAGTCCATTCACATAAAGCATGTCGTATGTGCGTGGATATGTGGAAATGGTTCACATCTATATTGAAATAAAATGAAAGAGAACATATATCAAATTTATGATTATACGTTTGAAGAACAAATATAGGATATAATAATGACAGAGTTACTCTCATGTTTCAGTTATGCTAAGTTTCACTAATTCAAAGTATGCCGACTAAATGACAAATTTATGGCAAACAGCAGTATTTAGTTCCCAGAGCACCTACATGTGAATTATTCACATACTATACTTTGAACGTTTAAATATAACCAGATTAACCCTTGTCCTAGTTGATCTTGTGATTCGAACACAGACCAGCTAGCGAATCTAAAGAACCTGTTAATTGATTGGTCTGCACATGAATACCAAAAAAAACATTATTAGAATTTTACACATACTGAACAAAAATTAATTAATAAGTTATGAGTAGTACCAAGCAGTTGCAATGTGGAAATGCTGAATATTGAACATTATCGTTATACAATTACAGGTACAACACCAAGAAAGCATGAAAAAGAAAGTTTAGATCTCTTTTAAGTTGCTATCAGAAAAAGCAAAAGAATTGACCATCTAAACCATTGGATACCCAAGTCTAATCACATTCAGAACGTAACTAACCCCTAAACCAATATCAGGCTTTATTCGTAAAACTGCGTAAGTAAACCTAACAGAAAATGTTTAAAAAAACCCACCTATAATATCTTATACAATGTGAAATTTGTCATTAGTTGTACCTTCAACCACTTTCCAAACATTTAATAAAAAAACACCAGTACATTGCCATAAGTTCTGTATGTTGGTCAATACGTGTTTTTTTTCTAAAAAAGTAGCAATTAAAGTTACCTCTTTAAGGTCAGTGCCACGATGAATACATCAACGTTTCAGTTCGAGTTTAGGGTCTGCAGAGTTGTTCTACCGCAAGTGACGTTTTGTTGCATGTGGTAGATTATATTACAGTAGGATTCCAGACTCACTTGCCTCTCTTTCTGCACTTAAGTTGTGAGCCCCTTAACCAGTAAAATGTAGTATTTAAAAAATTAGCATGCACAATGCATAGATAATAAATTAAAATAATTTATGTCTTGCAGGATCTATCTGAAGGCAACTTTCAAGGACCACTTCCACTGAGTATTGCTATGCTGACTCATCTAACGGAATTGTAAGATATGCATATTTTAGACGCTAACAAACCTTATGCAAAAGATAAAGTTATTAAGATGTGTATGACACTTCTTTCACTAACTTCTTGATATTTACAAAATGAGGAGACAAAGTAGCTGATATATTGGATATAGTACAAATGTTGGGACTGCACAAGCTTTCCTTTGTAAACATGTCCGAATCCACCTTCACCAATGAGCAAATCTTGTCGAAAATTTCTTGTAACTGCAGCAAGCTCTCAGAAAGTGAAAGTTTGAGCTGCAGTATAAAGTATAGTACGGTTTTGTACCAGTCTACCCCGCTTTCTAAATTATCCATTTTTTACCCAGCCCATTTCACCCGTCACCCATACTCGTAGAGCCGACCAACTTTGTAACCTCTAGAAAAATGAACATAGAAGAGTTATAAGTCTTGACCCGAATGCATAAAAAATACTATATAAATTTAAAGAATCAGGTCAAATATATAATTTATCTTTTAACAGGTCACTAAAACTGTATTTTAACGCAAAAAACTTGTTTTTGTGATTATTTACTAAAATCATTTTTTCTTGGATACCTTTTGGGTTCAACCAACTTGAGACAAAAAGAATCACTCGGGTAATTCGATTATCTTCAGTGGGTCTTGATCACTCATTGTCAACAACGGATGTGGTGCCACTTATAGTTCCTGACAAACTTGGTTTAACGGCCCGACGGCCAGTTGGCATATCATGATAATGACACCCTTCATAAGTCGTAATCACCACTTCTATACTGCCATTGTCTGGTTAGGTTTTGCTTATTCTGGATTGATAAAAGAAAACTAATAAAAAGTTTTTTCCACCTGAAGTTTTGAATATTTTTGAAATGACGCATCTGACGTAATCGATCCTGCTGTAGAAATCGAGGAGAAGATTGTAAATTTTCACTTGAAAACAGACCAAAAGCACAGAACATTAATAATCAAACCAATGAAAAACTAATCTACATTAGGTAAAAGTACTTCAATCTATTAGTCCTTCTAAATAGAAGATACAGACATAGAAGGTGTTTGGATTTGCATTTAAAACACATGCTCTGATTCTTCAAATATCTTTTAAGCAACCACCCGACCAGCAACGTTTTCTAGAATCGATTCTTTTTATTTATAGAAATTTTAGGTTCGTCAATCACTTCGAAAACATACACCCAAATACCATCTACTGCATGCAAGTCAAAGCACAATTTCAAACAATATTATTGTAGATAAGCTGGTCATATACCAAATCATGACTCACAAGTATTTAAAACAGGATTCTACAGAATAATCATAACAAAAACCTCGTAAATAAAAAAACACCGATACTGATTAGATGCAAATGGGAATAAGCAGTTAAGTGCAGTTATATAGAAACATAAAATATTTCTGTTATTTGTCTTGGTTTCTCTATCAACAAAAAATGGTTACTGACCTCGTGAATCAGTGCCTTTCCTTTGCTGGAAAGATGACAACAGGCCGTTTGTCACATATCGCAATGGGCTTCCTAACACTACGCAAGAAATAGGCACCGATAAGTATCTATCCCTAAAAAATACTTGTGTGTGCACCTATGAGTCACGATAGAAAAATTAAAGAAAAACAATAAATCAAACTTGGAAAGGTGTGAAGGAATAAAAATAGACATTATATTCATACTGTGTTCATACCCACCTCTACTTTCGCAGGTTTCTCTTTTCTCAGTATCTATTGAAGTCTTTTCACCAAGTAGCGCACAAAGCTTTGAATCTATAAGTTGCTGATCTAAGACACATGAAAACCACCTGGAACGCTTTATCAGTTACAATTGCACCATAGTAAGTTATTCTTGGCATCTAAATAGTCTGAATATGAGCCCAGGTGGTGCAATAAACACGAAATTATAAAGACACCACAGAAATAACATACTTACCAATTCTTTAAATAAGTGCAGAGTCATATGTGAAAAGGAGTGTCATAATTATACCGGACCCAATTGAGATCAAAACAGCCTTAGAGAGGAAGGTGTCACAACCAGGGGCACCTCGTCACGCCGACGTGGCCCCTCGTCGTGGCTCGTCGAGCTTTGTTGCCACATCCACCCCCCATTTCGCTGAGAGGATTTCGCATTTGCGAAATGTTGACGACGAGACAAAGTTAAAAAAAGAGTCGTTACCCATGGTAATATTTATAATAAATATTTTTTTATACAACTAATATATATATCACATCTTCTTCCCCATTTTATTACACAATTTCTTCTAAAATTTCTCTAAATCACTAACAAATAAATGTCTAACTTACCTAATGATCAATACCCACAACTCAACTTCACCGGGCTTCTCAACACTAGCAACCCTTCGACACCATCGTCAACCCCGTCTACACCAAACTCACAAACCTCCATATCAACGTCTCCTGGCTTCGCACAATTTCAACCCGGCACCCCACAATTTCAATCTGGCTTCTCTCAATTTCCATCTGGCTCTAAATTTCCATCAGGCTCTCAATTTCTATCTGGCTCTCAACTTCCATCGGGTCTCAATTTCCATTCGGCTCCCAATTCTCGGACCCTCCTATTCCTCCAAACTATTTCCCTCAAATGACCCCCGAACAAATTTACCACCAACAACAGTACTACCTTCAACAAGCACAGTTTCAAAGCCAGTTTCAGAGCCAACAAAATGTTCCCGAAACACAATTAAAAGTTTCGGCCTCACGAACACCAACCAAAAAAGGCAAAACAAAAAAAACCAAAGCAAAAAGATCATAAGCTGTTGATTTAGATGCCGATGATGATGACATCGAATTTGTTGAAGCTCCAACTCAGGCACCGGTACGTTGGAATAAAGAAGAGGAAGAATTACTAGCCAGATGTTGGTTTGCTGTTTCTGAAAATGTCGATATTGGGAGCGACCAAAATGAGGATTGTTTCTGGAATAATATTGTTCACGATTTCAACAGTCAAACAACCGGTATGCACCGTACAAAAAACATGATCACCGGGAAATGTGGTCGGATGCATCCGGATTGCCAAAAGTTTCAAGCGATGTACGCAGGAGTAGACCGTAGGAGTGGGATGAAGGATGAGGATGTTTACGAAGCTGCAAAAGATGAATTTCAAGCAGCTTTTAATGGAAAAAGATTTATTTACAGTCATGCGTGGGAGATCCTCAAAGAACACCCGAAGTTTGCAGGTGCAAAAGCTGTTCATGCGGATGATCACATCGAAATATTCGGTCCTGATGAACGTCCTCGACCCACGGGAAAATCTTGATGGAGGCCCAAGTATTGAAGAACGGGCTGACCTGTTTCTGGAGGCCCGAGATCGCGTGACGAAGAGGGGTTTAGTAAAACGGGCATAACTTTGCATCCTAAGTCCGTTTTCAGCCCGTGACCTGCCAAAACGTGCGTAGAAAGGAGGCCGACGACGCTGTAAGCAGCTATTTAGCTGGTTGCGAATTTTCCAAGGCCCGAAAAGCCTTTTTACTATCAGTTTTTTTTTCATTTTTATGTTTTTTTCACTTTCAGTTGGACTTTGTCATTGGGCTACGGTCCAGCCCGTTGGATTTTAGGGGTTTTTCTTTGTTTTCAGTCATTATTTAATGAATCTGCTGTAACCCTAGCAAGACAGTTATCAATTTAATAAAAGTTAAACCACTGGCCGTTGTGTTGCCGTGTTTTACCCTAATTTTCGGGCATTCTTTAGAATCAACGATTATTAGCAGAATTGTTTCTGGCATTCTTGTTGTAACAGATCCAATTACTTATCTTTGTTACTTTGTTATTAGTCTACATCAAATCTCGACCCTCTACGAAGTCAAAATCTGAGTCAAGTGAGGGCACCGGAGGATCGTCGGGGTCATCGAAGGCAGAACTGTCAAATGCAATGCATCAAAAATTTATCAAGCAACAGGCACTCGCAGACAGGCAGATCGAGTTGACCGACTTCACTTTTCTCGCACTTGATTACAAGACAATGTCGGAACCGAAGAGGACATACGTACGTCGAAAACAAGAGCAAATCATGGCCCGATACCCTCACCCCGAGGAGTAGTTTATTTTAATTGTTGCGTTTTTAAATTTTCGTATTTTTTTTCCTATCGTATTTTTTTTTGTATTGTAATCTTTTTTAATCCGTATTTGTAATTTTTATTTCCGTATTTGTAATGTTTTATTTGTGTGAAATAAATTTTAGTTTGTGTGAAAATGAAAAAAAGAAAAATAAAAGATAGTGGTGGGGCTCAAATGAAGAGGGGTTGGGTGTGTTGTGAGTGAAGGGGTATTTTTGTTAGTTGTGTTGGTGTGATGTGGCGCTGAGTTGGCACGTGACTAGGCAAAACTTTGAGGAGTATCCTAGTTGTGATACCTTCCTCTCTTAGATGGTAGGCATGTTGACCCTGACAAAACCATATGCAAAAGATAAAGTTATTAAGATGCGTATGACACTTCTTTCACTAACTTCTTGATGTTCGATGGAGAAGCTAGGTTTGACCGTATAAGCCTTAATTCAGAACACAGTCAGTACATTCATGAGAGGTTCGACCCCAGAAGTAAGATAAGGGGTTTTAGTACAGTTAAAAGTACAAATGTATCAAAATATCATGGATCGTAAGATTTTTCATTTTAACACCAATTAAGAGAATGAAAGATAAATGAAGGAATTCGGACATGAGAGCATCTTTACATGGAAAGAATTTCAGAATTTAAAATTTTAAAGGCAGAAGTCGTTTAAAAAATGTCATATCATCCAACAAAAAAAAGAAGCATCAGAAACAAATGAGGGAAAAAAACGACAACGTATACATGAAAAAAAGCAACATGGAACACATGAATGACGAAAAAGACAATTTCAAGAATGCAGAAACATTAGCTGATAGTAATTATGAAACAATAAAAATACATAAATCGTTACATGTCGGATTATGTACCTAATCCAACATGTAACAGGAGAGTCATAGTGACATGTCGGTGCTGCAAACAAAGAGCCAACTGGAATCTGAGTCGGTTGAGCTCTACATATATAATCAAAAAAAGAATTTAGTTGCAAGAGCGAAAAACAAAGGGTAATGGGTTTGCATTATCTGTGTCTTATTACAACACGAGATGGAAATTCATGATTATAATATTGGAGAGAAGAAAATGGACCGCACTGACGAATTATACAAAATAAATATCACATTGCCAATTGAGATCATCGGACAATATCACATTGCCCATTGTCAGTAGTTCTTAGTAGCATAACCCCATCTGGAATTTCAAGAATTTTGATTCAACTTGCATGTATTCAAACTGCTAGCAACATTCTATACTTGTTAAACCAAACAAAAGGAGAACTCTGCATATAAACTAAGAATCAATATTATCAGCATGCACAAATCTAGGAATTTAATTCAAAGCAACTAATATTCACTAGTAAACAACCCTCGAAATCAATAGGTGTCACCAAGTCATGCATTTTGATGTGTTTCAACCTGCATATGATTTTGGTTGAGCAGCTACAACAATAGAGAGACCATGAGATTGCAGAATTTATAAACACATAATGTATGTACCTTGTGTTGATAAATTTATACACATAATGAATCACGTGGATATCGATTCTCATACACAAAAAATAAACAAACCAACAAAAACCCAATTTATTCCTTCTGAACCCGTCCTACAACGGGCACCAATACCCTTTTTTTCCTTATTTTCTTCCTTCTTTTTTCTTTTTATAAATCTAATAACAGCAGTAACTTAACCTATTTGTTGGAAGATTCACAATTTTCCCCTTCTGATCCCGTAGTACAGCAGGCACCAATACCCTTTTTATTCATCTCTTATTCCTTTTTTGCTTTGGATGAATCGAATAACAGTAGTAACTGATCCTATTTGTTGGAGTAACTAAACCTATTTGTTGGAAGATTTCAACCATCAACACAATTGATCGACTATGATTTAATTGTTTTTTCCATGATTTATTTAAAAGTTTTTTCTATGGATTGTGATTTGTTGTATAACGATAAATGTGAGGAAGAAAAGAAAATCAAGGAATAGGTTAATCATTAAAAGATAGGATGATGATGGCTGTTTTTTTAATAATTAGGGTTTATGGATGTGAAGATGATGGTGTGTGTTTTCTATGGATTGTGATTTGTTGTATAACGATAAATGTGTGGAAGACAAGAAAACCAAGGAATGGGTAAATCATCAAAAGATAGGATGATGATGGTTGTTTTTTAATAATTAGGGTATGTGAAGACGATGTTGTGTGTTTTCCCCCGTCGGTGGGGTTGTTAGGATAATGAAAAAATGGGGTTAACCTAATATATGGGGTTAACCTAATATATAGGATAATGAAAAAATGGGGTTAACCTAATATTGAAGAAGAGGAAGAAGGTCAACAGCAAGAGAAGACGTTGACTTTGTATTTCAACAAAATAATTTATCTTTTACAATAAAATGAATATTTTTATGTGTTTTAGTATATACTTTCAAGTGTATAAACATCAGCTGGGACAACAACTTAGGATTATGCTATGTTTCTTTCTTTGTGATTGCTTTTAGCATATAAAAAATAGAAGTAATTTTCCCCTTTTTCACCCCTTAACCTGTAAATTTTCAAAATAAATGCAGGAAATAGCTTTCTTTGAGGTTAAACGAATACGAGAGTTGCTCAACAGGCTTTCCAAGGATAGACATATAATAAAAAAAACACTGCAGCATCGTATACGTTCAGGTTACGCTCTACTTTTTGGGTATGTAAGTACACATTGATGCTATTAATAAGTACATTAATCCATAAATAAATAGATCCTCTAGCTAAAAGGTTTTTCATTTAATCTATTGGTGTTGACGTGTGTTTATTCAGTGGGTCAAAACATGTAATTTGTTTAACGAGTTTGTACATGAACCCAGCGGGATTATAAGTATTAGCACTAAAGCTCTTTTGTTGACCTGCCATGAAATCTACACTACAAAGTAATCACATGAAACATAAATGCTTACTATGCAACCGGGCCTGTTTGCAGCCATGGTGAAACTTGGATGTTTCTGTCGCTCGATCCCCATTTACAGTTCTCAGCCTAATTGCCTTTCAAATTAAAGCGAAGACGTGGAAGGAGAATAATATTTCCGGAAATGTACATACATTGACAGATTAACAACTTTAGTAAGCCATTCTAAATCTGATATTAGCAAGGATAACAGTTTATTTTGTTATTATTTTTCAGTTTTGGATTATAGAAGCACAAAAGTAGTGGAAACTGAAGTTCTTTTTAAACATGCTTTATAGATGGGGGTATAAATTTTGGAGTTCCATGGATGACATCAATGGAGCAGCATGTTTCTTGTCTAATATGTCATCATCAATCACGAATTGATCATCATGAATATGAAATTCGGAAGGAGGAGTGAGAATACAAAGAAGAGACGAAGGAGCTGCTAATGCAGTTCGTGAAGGCGAATATAGGACTACCGGAGGCACTTATGTAAGCATGTACTTATATAATGTGGTTGTGCATGTTCTAGCTGTACAAGAGAAAAAGAAGAAGAAAAAGATATGATGTTTGAGGTACACGTGTATCTTATGAGGATGTCCGTCCAAGAAGAAGTGATAGGCAGATCCCTGAAAGAAAACGACCTCCTAAGAGGAAACCTGTTACAGAAACGAAACCCCAACTTGCCCATTTCTTGAATACGGCTTCCCATGTTAGAAGCATGGTGGCAGGAGCAACAATGAGTTGACAAAATTTGGGATATTTTTTGAGAAACGATTGGATAAATACAATGGTCAACAGGGTTCTTCCTGTATTCGTGCTCTACTACGGAATTTTTCCGACTGGATAGTGTTTGGTACGAGTAAAGATGGCTCATCTTCTTTTGCTACTCACGCAACAATGCTCGCTTTGATCTTGCTTAAGCATGTACAATTCAATTCTGTTGAGGTTTGCTTTTATTGCATCATTATAACAATTAAATACATCAGGTAATTCATATGAAATGGATTTTTATATAATGTACGCAACAAGTATAATGGTCTAAATTATCTTTAAAGGAAATAGGTCAAATGGATTAAAAATCACCATAAAGGAAAAAGTTGAGCGTCTCGGCTACCTTAAGGGAAATTGATCAAACCCGTTGGAAACAAGTCACTGAACTTCTATTAGTTAAAAAGCTTTTTTTCCCTTTTTCTATATTAATGTTTGCATTTTACAGAATTATGTAATAGTATATAAATTAATGGAAGTTTGACAAATTTAGCTGTTGGGCTACCCGGCAGGACACGGTTTCTAACATTTTTTTTGAAGCATATTCTTACCTAGAGTAAGCAAAAATCTACTGAAGGAGACAACCTTGTATTCGGGTAGGAACATTGAAAGGTGCGCTACTTTTCATCTTCCATAATGTTTCTATGCGGTTCGATTCAATTTTTGGTTTATTATTATTTCTTAATCAAAAATGCGGATAGAATGAGTGAAAACAATTTTTTCTCCAATGATAAGGGAAGCATGCTTACGGGTCTTAACAAAGTAGCCGGATTTGGTCTGTGTTTAGCCGAGATGGTGAGATGATGAGTTGTGAATATAGATGCAATAATCACGAACCGAGTGAACTTGAGCTTATTTTCTTAGAAGCAATGCATCAAGTAATGGATTCACCTGATGATTCTGAACAACAAAAACAAACTGATGAAAAACATTCAGTTTTTGGAAAGCCTGCTATGGTTTTAATCGGGATTTCTCTTATAAGCACTCGTGTTTTAGTAAGAAAGTTAAGGAAAACGGATGGGTCAAAGTGGGTGGTATGGGTGTCAGGTCAAGGGCTAAGCAGTTGGTTGTGGGACCCACACATTTTGTGAAGGTGGGCGATTTGAATGATGACGAATGGTGGTTGTTCCTTGAAATGTTTCAGGAACTTGTGATTCCTGCTATGACTGCTAGGACAGTTTCGAGATTATGCATGAGAAGCACTCCAAGGCTTGGGAGGTCCTGCCATTTTGACAGCTTTTTTAGGTGGTTCATATATAATTTTCTACAAAAGTTGTAAGTGAGCTTTAAGGAACATGTATTAGTTCATAGTATAATAACGAAGTCTTTAAAATACGCTTCAAGTGGATGATCATAATAATGGTGAAAGTTGGTTCGCAAGCAAATTATTGGAGAGGTAGTGCATTTTCTTTATAAATTAGTAATTTCTAATCCGATTGTAGCTCTGTTGCGCTTAGTTTGTCTTATTTACAGGTCTTTATGTTTTGTTAGTACACAAGAGCTCTTGGAGCTTGTGAGCAGATGTTGAGATGTCTCAGCTAGATGCATCACACATGATATATTTACACGTATGCAAGTGAAGTCGTACTGGGTTCTCAACCGGCTCTTTCTAGCATATGGTTATAAAAGTTAATAATGTAAAATATATTACATGGTTTGACCGTTCAGCAACTGCTTTACAGTGTACTAACTAAAACTCTTTTACTTGATCCACTACTGAAGCTGCGACTTCCGCTAGCAAGTCATTTTCTTGACTTTTTTTCTTACATATAGAAAACTATTTCTGTATAGTGCTGGACATCATTTCTATATGTTTCAAATAAACTGATCATTTTTAAGTAGATTAATAAGATGTATTCTGGAACTATGTTCTTATTTCTGCAAATGTCCGTAGTATACGCCACATATTAAGTTGGTAGTGGCAGGTTTGATTACTTAGCAATGCAGTGAAAATTGTTTTGTTTTATTTGAACTGAATATTTGTTTAAAGGCTACTGATTTTGTGCCCTTCACCTTTTTTTTACTGTCGAGAATATGATCTTTCACGACAATAACAGATAACTCGATATTTGAAGGAAAGCTGGATTCTTGAAAGAGATTTCCTCTCATATAGCTCTAACGAGGTGTCTTGTATCGCAACAGACCTATCAAATTTGGCGGAGGGCCAGTAAAAGATGCAGGTACTCTTAGTTTACCAACAAGTTCTGACTCTTCGTCATGAATTAGCTTTTCCCTTTTCCCAGCTCTAGAATAGAATGAGTGTCACAGCTATAGTCCCTAATGGAGTCGTCTTTGGAAAGTTTTTTCGTAAAAACCGCTGATCCTATACTGATAAAACATAGCGCGGAAATCCATTGTTCAATGAGCAATGGAGCATTCCTTGACAGTAGCCACTAGAAGAAGATGATGATGAAATAGAAGGATTCGAGAAGGTGAAGTAACTATCAAAAAGGGCGAGTAACCAAAGTTCATTTTATTCACAAAATTAGCTATTTATAATATATAATCTGGTAATGATATTTGATTCGATAACTATCAAAAACAAATTGCCCAAAAGTATTCCGGGTCGCCGATAACATGACCCTACCAAAGCAAAGATTTATTAAAGAGTGAAAAACTTGTGTTATATCGAAAAATTGAATTATATCATTCGTTAGTTTTTGACACCAATCAATCCTTCGTTACTAAAAAGCACATCATATATCCTTCTAGACGGATGATGCAAATGTTTTTATTGTCAAGAATTAACAAAGTCTAATAAGGAGGGTATTTTTGTCTTTTTCCTTTTCCAGGGATTTATGGTGATCTTATCATTTCCAAAAAAAATTTGAAATTTTTTAATCTTTTTTCGGAAAAATAAAAACTTTTTTTGAAAAAACTTTAATTTTTTTAAAAAGTGTTTGTTTCAAAAAAATTTTAAAAAAATAATAATTTTGTTTCGAAAAAAATTTAATCTTTTTCGAAAAAGATTTAAAAAACATTTTTTTAGAAATATTTTTTGTTTAAAAAGTTTGTTTCGAAAAATAAACTTTTTTTTAAATATTTATAAAAACATTTATAAATGTTTGGTTTGAAAGTTTGGTTCGAAAATATATTTTTTTTCCGAAACAATTTATTGTTAAAAAAGTGTAATTTTTTTCGAAACAAACTTTTTTAAAATAAATTAAACCTTTTTTCCGAATAAATGTTTTTTTATTTTTCGAATTTTTTGTAAATGATAAAAATTCACCATACATCCCTAGAAAAGAAAACAGATAAGAATAACTTCGTTTTTAGAGTTTGTTAATTGTTAACGATAAAAACATTTGCGCCATTCGTTCAGAGGGATGTATGATGCACCGTTTACTAATGGAGGGATGGTTGGTGTCTAAAAAACTAACGAAGGATGTAATTCGATTTTTTGACATACTACAAAGATTGTTTTTTTGCACTTCACTCTTTATTAAATTAGATACTGATTCAACGTATTGGATGGCTACTGGAAAGGATAGGATGATTATGACGAGTAGAGGGAGTAATGTGGTTATGAAGAAGAAAAAACTTGTGTATTATACAGGTCGGGCGTCGATAAGAGAGTGGACTCAATGGGTGTGACGCACGAATATTGTGCTACTAAGAAGGAACTCGACGGGACTTATCCTGGACAAGTTTGTATAAATTAGTAGTTTTTTTTAACAAAGTAGTTTTTGTTTATTAAATTTGATGTTTGATAAATAGTTACTTTTAGATTTTTAAATTTGTTCTAAAATGAAATAGTCAGTTATGTATGAGCAGTTTGGTTGTTGCTCATGTTGAGTTGCTTAGCTAATTTTGTAGGCACATACGAGTAGTATTTTTAATTGGAGATCTTAAATGTATTTTATAATAAACTTTTTTTATTTGTTGTCTTATAAGAATAAAAGTTACTTTGGTGGGATTCAAAGCTGTGATTCATATAGTATTTTTAATTTGGGCTATATTGGTTTGGATGTGAAGAATCTTGATGTGATTGTTTAAGTTCTTTATTTTCTAATTTTATCAGTGTGTTTTTGTTTATAATTAGGGGTATTTCTAAAAATAGCCCATTTTTAAACTAATTTTCCTAAAATGGCCAACAATGGTCAGTTGGTCCAAAATGACTCAAAGCAACCGAGACAACTTATCCTTTCTGCGTCACACATGTCTCGGTTGCTTCAGATGCATCGGTTGCCTCCGAATTCCAAAATATACTAGGTTGCCTCGGATGCTTCGGTTGACTTGGACTATTTTAGAAACTTCTTAAAGGCAATGACATTTTAGGAACATCTTAATGTTTTTGGGACATTTTTAGAAATTCCCCTTATAATTATATCAACAAAAGGGTGGGGTGATTGTGGTTGTGTCCATTTAAATTTTGGTAACTATTTAATGAAACTTACTTGCCATTGAAGGGTTACTTTGAGCCGCCAAAAACACTTCAAATAAATAAAATGAGATGTCGCAAGTGGGTTATATATAGCCCGAGACCTTTACTTATGAACACGTCAAATTAGGTTAGGTTGAATTGTAACAGGCCAAACGAGTAAAAAAGGGGTGAGTGGTAGAATCAAAGATGGTCAAAGTCGGTAAAGTAAATTTTAAGAAATAAATCTAAAATCAAGTTATAAAGTACTACAATTAAAAACACAAATAATTTGACAAACATTGTTATTAATAAAAAAATTAGACAATATAATCTTTTAACACAAATATTTACTTAAAAAAATTTAAATGATAATTATAAGTCATAAAAAAATAACAACTCATACCATATATATTTCTAAAATAAAGTTTCAATAGACAGATTATATCTTAATATTTCTTTGTCTTAGATTATGGATTATGATAATCAACACTACACCAATGTGACTATTATCAAATTTACATAAAAATTAACATGTATCTAACAAATTTCTATTGCTATATACTAAGTTATAATTTCATTTTTTAACAACCTTCAATTATCAACTTTATAACAATCTATATACGTTTTTAGTAAATGTTTTCAACGTAACTCAAACTTTAGGTTTTATTAACTTTAATATTTTCATTACACAAACCTTCATCACTAATTGTTGTTAAACGACAATCATAAATTATACCCGTACATCGGACGGGTTTTGCCACTAGTCCCTTAAAAATTAATAAGCTTATGAGTTTATATGTGATAAATAAGCTTAAATTAAGCGTTTGGCTAAACTTATATAACTTAGTTTAAGTTTATATAAGGGGTTCTTAGTAAACCAAAAGTTTATGGCTTATATATAGAGGTGTAGGCTTATATAAGAATATTATATTACGAGACTTTTATACCCTCATTTAATTAATTAAGCCAAATTTATTTCTTATGTACTTTTTAGTCAGGATACCTTATTAGTTATATAAGCTAAATCAAATAATTAGTAAAAACTTATGAGCTCATGATATAAAAGCCATAAGCCGCTTATATAACATAAACCTAAATTTAGTTCATAAGCGTAGGGTATGTTTGGCATGCTTAGGAGCTGGAGCGGATCGCTGGAGCATGTAACTTGAGCTTATTTTTACATGCTACTTTATCTAGCATGCCATTTAGGAGCTTATTTTTTTAACAAGCTCCTTCAAGCTCTATCAGCCAAACGAAACTTATTTTTCATACTAGCTTATTTTTTGAAAAACAATAAGTTCATGTTACAATAAGCTCTCATAAGCTCGCGCACCAAACATAGCCTTAATCAAACACTCCTTAATTTACCTTTTTATAAATGATATTACACCAATTAAACAAAGTGTATAAAACATATGAAAAATAATATCAACAACGGCTAAAGAAGATTGATTATCTCTCATCCATCTTTAATAAAATCATCTTCAAACACACAATTGGCCAAAAAATGTCAGTCAATAAGTTGTTATCTTCATGTTAAATATATGTTTTGAACTATTTACATGAAATTTCAAGAACACAAATACATAAAAATAAAGATAATGATAACATAAAACAACAATAAAAAAGTAAACATTGTGTCGGAAACAATAAAGCTCACATAATTATTTGATCACACATTTGGCGCATCATATATTTCTAAAATTCATTTTTATTTGACATGATTTTATTAAACAATTGCTTTTCAACATATACACACAATTAAAATAATTAAATATCAAAATTAGAAAAAATAAAATAAAATAAACATGTTACCCTGCAAAAAACACTTTAATCAAGCATATGATTAATAATAAGATAACTTACAACCTTGATAAGTTCAATATCATGTATAAAAAGTAGCTTACATTAGTTGGGATTCAATTCATATTAATTCAAATTATACTCATAAATAAGTATATTTATAAACAAATATTAATCTCAATAAAAAGGTAAACAAAAATATATAAACGACAATCAAAAGTCATACCCGTCCATCGGACGGGTTTTGCCACTAGTATATATATATATATATATATATATATATATATATATATATATATATATATATATATATATATATATATATATATATATATATATATATATATATATATATATATATATGTATATATATATATATATATATATATATATATATATATATATATATATATATATATATATATATATATATATATATATATATATATATATATATATATATATATATATATATATATATATATATATATATATATATATATATATATATATATATATATATATATATATATAGTAAGGATCCAATGAGAAGAAACTTAAAATAAGAAGTAGTGAGAAGAGATTAAAACCACACATTTAAGATGCAACGACTTGCATTAGATGCATTTCTATTCATGTAGATGCACGATCTTGAGTTTCGAAAGTTAATTTGATGTGTAGATGGTACAAATTGATTTTCATGATTTGGGCACGTGCAGAAGAACAAAAATATAGATAAATCATGAAATGCATCTAATATACGTATATGCATCTAATTAAAAGCTATAAAACATGTTATCATGCATTATAATGCATCTAAGATTACAAAGATGCATCTAAAAAAGTGCATGCATCTCGAATATGCGGTTATAGTTTCTTCTTATCCTTCTTATTTTAAGGTTTCTTCTCATTTGATCCTAACTCTCTCTCTCTCTCTCTCTCTCTCTATATATATATATATATATATATATATATATATATATATATATATACTAGTTTCTTAACCCGCCCAACGGGCGGGTTCGATTCGTAATTTTTTTATACAACGTTTCTCGTTGTCGATTCATTATAATGATTGGAAGTGGACATATAGTTGTCTATACTATAAAACGGTTTTTCTTATGAGAAAGCTAACTTTTGATACTGTTAGGCATTGGCTCACCCAACAGTCAGGTTTTGTCCTATGTTAAGTTTTAGACGTTCACAGATCTAACGGTGGATTTTGGTTTGTAAATATTTTTAAAAAAACTAAGAGACATTTACATTGCTTGTTTCCTAAAAAGTCTCGTAATGTAGCAATATAATGCTTCAAGAGTTTCTCATGATTGTGTGTTTTCTTGCCACTACTATGTGGACGATTAGGAGTTGTTGTGTTCGTGAATGGTATTTTAGTGTTGTGCTTTACTTGGTGCTTTGTACCTCTTTTGCTTATAAAATAGATAATTGAACTCTGAAAAGTAAATAATATCATAACTTCACATATAGCATAATAATCCTTAGATAAAGCTTATGTATACATGATAAAAGTCACATCCGACAACGTTGGCTACAATAATCTAAAACAAATAGAACATTAAGTTAGAATAAATTGAACATATGCTTAATTAAAATAAAAATATATGTTTTTACCTTTAATACTAAATATAGCAAATAATCATTTTTACTATAAAGGGATTTAAACCGTTAAATATTGTTTATATATAAAATATTGATTTGTAATATTATATAAATGATATGTTAGATGTACGGATAGAAATATTAATAGTCATCATGATATAAAAATTATCCAAATACAATAAAATGCGAGTACACTTTTGGAAGTATACTAATTTATCTTTATTCTTTATTTCTTCACTTTTGGAAGTATACTAATTTATCGATTATTTATTCCAAAAGTGTAGTCATCATGATAGAAAAAATACCAACTTTTACCTTTATTCTTTATTTCTTCACTTTTGGAAGTATGTGCCCCAAAAATATATATGCGAGTACATTGATGTAGCATACTATTACACTCAAAAGAGTTTAATCTATTAGAGATGCTCTAAATAATAAATTATATATATATCTATATTTATACTATTTATATAAAGCATATTACTGTTTCTCTCTTAAATAAATGCAAAAATATTTAGTAATCTAACAAATAAAGTATAATGTACAACTTATTAATGCAAATAATAAACTAAGATTTAAGTAATACAACCGATCAATGCGTATGTACAACCACAACAAGAATAAGAACTTTTACAATACATTGCATTTAAAACTATCATTAAAATGTAATTAATATTATAATTAAAACATCTCATTACAGCAATTTATAAATAAAACAACATATTATACAAATGTCACTATATCTTATTTTTTAAATCAATTAATAACAATTAATACCCTCCATTAATCAAATATACAATTTTATATTAACCTTATAAAACAATTTAAAACATATATATCTACAATTTTGAATATCAAACCAGATTAACAGGTTCAACGAAGAAACGGAGCCACCATCGATTCGTCTATACAATTGATTAAAATACATAAACCTTAAATTTTGCTTTTTGAGATGTTTTTGTTAAAAAAACATAAAATTAAAATATTGTTGACCGAAATTATGTTATAAGGTACCCGCAGTCGCAACGCGCAGGTACCCTGCTAGTTTATACATAAAGAGATATTTCCTTGATTTTGAAGCAGCTATAACGAATTCGTTGATGAAGTAATGATATCAACATAAAGGTCAACACTTTATTTGTATGATCAAGTAATGATACCCGATAAGCATCAACAACATCAAAAGAACTTAACATCAAAATAAAAGAATAACTATGTAGTTTCTTGGACTGTTTGTATGCCCATCAAAACAAAAATATATTAATAAGCTATATGTAGAAACAACAAATTTGCTTTTCAAAACTTCTTAGAGCAAAATAACAATGGCAAGATCAGTAGATCACACATGCTTCTAAAAGGTACTATGTGTACTTATAATAATGTGTTTTTCATAACACATAACCAAAACAAAAAGATGATGTTATAGCACACAATTATGGACCAAACGCATAACTGAAACTATTAACTAAATAGTTACATAAAAACGATTAACTAAATAGTACT